>JAPFFP010042997.1:0-13598 GCA_026153255.1 Solanum medicagineum
TTCACAAATGAAAAAAGCGCAGATAGTTTAAAGAGTCATTTTGCTTTATTCCATCATACTCCAAGGCCAAAAAATAGACAATCTTTGGCCAAAAATAGAATATAAAGTACATGGGTCAAAAAGAATATATCGGGCATCAAAGTAGTGGTCTCTAGCGAAGTCTGGCTACCCTCAACTTACCTGGTGGCCTCTCCAATGGTAGGATCATGATCGTAGGGGGCGGCAACACTCATCCTCTCAAGCTTACGAGCCTATCGCAACTTCTCATCTTGTCTCGATCACATAACGACGATATCTAGTACCTGCTCCTTTTGTCAGTCCCGCCTGCAGCCTCACTATATAGGGTTCAACAACAGAGTGAGGTCTCTTCTCGAGCAAAATATGTGATGTCTCCTTAGGAGCAAACAAGTCCCCAACCAGCACCAGAAGTGTGGTTTTTAATAATACCACTGATGCAGCCAAAGCTGCTATTATGTCAGCCCAAAGCTACTGGATCTAAATCTGGAGGGCCAATACATATGCTGGCCGTGCTGTACTTAAGCTCTGTTGGACCATCAAATCAAAAGTGTTTATGCGGGCATCTACGACTATAATTCAATCCTAAATAGTATCGACCGTGTAAGCCTCAATACGTCCCTCGAACTCTATAATAGCTTGGCAGACCTAGGTTCTTATCTGCTGAAGTAACTAAGTTAGCTGGGGCTTAATATGTGCCATTCGCTATGCCATAGCCTGAATAGATGCCACTGAAACATAGACCATGCAAGCGGGTGCTATCGGTGTAAGAACGGCCTGTGAGGTAGAAGTAGTAGTAGTGGGCTCTCTCTCCATATCAGTCTTAGTCTGTAGGAGCCTGTACTAAGTAGTTGCAGTAGTAGTGGTGGTTAGTTGAGTCTGGGAAGGTGGCTCTATCTCGAATATCTCAGGAATCTGAGCTGGTTGGTGTGGTGCTGGCCATAGTGCCACCAAATTATCCTTATCCTTGATCAGGCTGGCATCTAAAGTTTGCTGCACCTCAATCATTGAGTCCAAGTGATGTAAATTCTCCACTCCCAACTTTATACAGATTTTATAGATCAAGCAAGGAAAGGGTATGGAGATAGACTTCTTTTAGGCCGCCTCATGAATCTACTTTGTGATGAGGCTGGCCCAATCAATCTCATAGCCAACAAAGATGCTTGCAACTATAATAGCATGGTCTGGCATCAAGATATTATCAAGAAGCTTTAGCCAGATCCGTGACCTCACAAGGGCCTTCTAGAATTTTGCAGGGAAACTGAGTGAGCCCTTCAAAATAGCCTCAAAAGAAGTGTCTGTACATGCAAGATCCGGGCCCTGCTCTGCAATTTTTGCTACCACCCATCTCATCAAGATGGCTCTACAACTTAAGTCTCTCATCAGGGCCTTATCCCTGGTATGCCCTGACTTGCACACTATATCTGCTATTGAATTGGGGGCAAGAAACTAAAGCCCAAACAACATGCGACAGATGGTCATCTCAAAAATATCAACCTGTTCCACCCTTACTTTTGTGTTTGTCAGTCAGGGCTGAGCGAGGGGCTTCTTCCCCATGGAAAGAGTGCTGAGTACTGTGGCGGCATATGAGGCATAGAACTCTCAAATCATGGTAAGGGAATGCTTCCTAGTTGCTTTAGCAAGCCACTTGAGCCGTATCTGCTGATATTGTCCTCGAGACAGGGGATACTGTCTAGTTCGAAAGTGTTGATCTAGGACTCCTCAAAAAAGAGCGGGTTGGTTTGCCCCGCTCGTTTTGCTACATACTCTTTGTGCAGATCTCTTGTATGCCCAGTGGCCTAGGATGATGGTTATGCCTGAGGTAGTGTGACAGAGGACTTTTCCTCCGACTCATTGCTGGATCATGACACTGACTCAGACTCCTCTCCAAAAGGAGCCATCTAAATGGAGATGCTATTGTTTACTTCCTTATCAGACTAGGGAGAGAGAACATTAATAGCCTTGGTCCGGGTCTTCCCAAGTCTGGCTACAACCCATATCAGTGTAGCATCCGGGTCAGGATGGACGTTGAGCTCATCAAGTGATCTACTAGCCTCAGGGGTATCCTGTACCCCTGAGGTCCCATCCCGGAGACTCCTCTACATGGCCCAGATCTCTTCACATCTTTTCTTTGGGGCCATAGTACCTAACATATCCAAGTTTAGCAAACATCATTAGCCCAATAAGTCAAAGAGCGAAAAGCTAAATTAATTAAAACATAGTCAAAAGGCACTATGAAGGCATTTCTAGGGCTGTAGTAAAACTATGAGTCATAGAAGGCCCTCGTAAAATATTGTTTAGAATTTTGTTCTACTGGAATTGCATCTATGAGACAAGGTACGGTTGGTAGAAGAATCTATGGATCATAAATAGAGTCTAAGAAGTGTTCCAGCGTTTAAATCTTTATAGGTAAGGATGTACGAGACCTGTCTATGAGTTTTAGAATATTCTATGGTTCGTGGAAGGTCTTGTCTGATAGGTTCTCAGAAGCTTTAGGTTATTAGATTTTCATACAAAGCGCAACTATAGCTCGTGGAAATTTTCTTAGAAGACCCTCGTAGAGTGAAAAACAAAGAAGTTTGAGTTTCCAAGCCTATCAAAATGGGTTGCCATATGACATTTTTAACAACAAATCCAGACCTACATGATTTCAATCAAACACCCAACACCCCATATGTATTTCTTCTCATAGACCCCACCGAATGTCATTTTATATATTTTCCCAAGACAATCGACCCCATTTGAATTAATTAGCATCAACTTACACACACATGTCTTCAAACATTGAATTTTCATGCGCATAGTTATTTCAATTCAAGCAACACGTGACAACATGGTTTTGATACACATCATTCAAACAAATGATTTTTACACTTAATCAAGGACTGGCACATATTATCAATGGTTCAAATTTAACCCCAAATAATGGCAAACATGGGTTCAAAACTTTACTAGTCCAAGTACCATACGCAATACTTAAATTCAACCTAATGACAACAAGTTCAGCATTGAAAAGGGTTTAGGGAAAAAACGTACTGAATTTTAGCGAAAACAAATACTAAAAATTAAAGGAGGTGCCGAGGAAGGGGAACCTTAGGGCTACCGAAAAGCTGCAAGAAAGTTTGCTGGACAAGAAGGTGTGGTTGGACGTCGGTGGTTGGAGGAAGAATGGAAGGGGTTGTCGGGTTCTCTATGTAATTTTGGTGAAGAATGGGGTCAAATTATTTTTGACCTCTTCTATTTATTATTTGACCAGGTCGGCCAAAATTAATGGGCCTGGGCTATATGAGACACTGATTACGAGTCTTAGAGAATCAGGGTCTCATTGAATTCCCAAACCCTAAATTTAGAGACTGGGTTTCATGGACCAGTCTATGAGTCATAAAATTTACTATGACTCGTAGAATTGTTCGTAGAGACCTCCACAGTAAGCCAATAAATAGAAAACTTACCTGGGGTCCAGGAGCCCCATTCACGGGATGTATAGTTGGTTGGTAGACTAGAGTGGACAATTTCTTGCTTACTAGAATTGTTCTACGAGATAATATACATGTTGTAGATTCACATATGCCCATAGAACAAATGTAAAAGCACTTCTTGATGCCTTTTAAGCCAATGATGGCTAACTTATTCATATACCTACACATTCTTCATTGAAGAGATAATTACTCTATACGTAACAAGTCCAACACCCACAAATTACAACCTAAATGCAAAAAATAATTATACTACCAACAATATAAAAAGCTGAAAACAAAACACAACTACATCTATTATATCAAATATGTTGGGTTGCCTCCCAATTAGCACCTGATTTATTGTCTCGACACGACTCTGATAACTTGGTTACTCAGACTTCACCAAGTGCAAAAACATCCTTTTTCAGGCCATCTAGCTTCTTCACTAACTGACTGATATTGAAGATAATTTCATAGTCATTCAATCTAAATCTGAGTGTGCTGGCTTCCATATCCAGTAGTGCTCGACTAGTGGCTACGAAGGGTCTTCCATAAATGACTAGACTTCAAACTTGACTTCATAATCTAGTATCAAAAAGTTTTCAGGGAATTTGAATTTCTCCACTATGATGAGTACATCGTAAAGTATCCCAAAGGCTTCTTCACGGTACAGTCAGCCATCAACAACCACATGTCTATTGAAATAGGGGCTCCAAATCCTGCATTTTTGAAGACCACAAAAGGCATTAGGTATATGCTAGCACAAAGATCACTCAATGTCACTGAAAGCACCGGGATCTTCTCGCTTTTGCACGAACGACCTTGTAGTTATCGAACTGCAAAGTTGAATCTCTTGGGAGAGCTCCTAACTCATAGTGCACTTTTTTCTGACTAAGTCCTTCATAAACTTCGCATACCCTGGCATCATCTCTAATGCCTCAATTAAAGGGATGTTAATGGAGAGTTATTTCAACATAGAGAGAAAGTGCTTGAACTTTCCCTCCTCCTCCTTCTTTTTGATTCAATAACAGAAAGGGGAGGAGGTCTAAGAATAAGCTTCAGCTTCTGTGGCACCTATGCAGCATCAATCACCACATCCTCTATAGGATCATCTCAGATATCAACATCCTTGACCTTAACTGTCCCCTCTCGAACATCATCATTATCTACCAATATGGGAGAATCTGGAACTATTACCACCACAAGTAGTAATCACCATGCACTGCCTATCATTCTTTGGGTTCTAAACTTTGTTTCTAGGTAGTGTACCTCTCTAATGATTGTTGAGTTAACACTTGACTAAACTGTTGCTCCAACTATTTGATAGAAACAAAATGAGAATTGATAATCTGATAAATGCTGGAGATGTCAGATTTCATCACCCTCAAGATCTCATCTAGTGTATTAGCATTCTTCAATAGTCGGTCAAACATCTTCTCAACCCTAGAGCTACTTGCACTGGTATCACGATTTGGTGGTACATAAGGACCATTTTTGTAGCCATCTCCCCCCATCTACATATCTATCCTGACCCATACTCCTACCATAGTAACCTCCACTGTTGTCTTTGAAATTGCAATCTCTGTTATAATTCCGACTATGGTTTCCTTGACCTTGGCGCCAATAATCCTGATTGGACCCTTAGGTGTTGGTCTTGGAACCCCTCCTCTGATTAGCAATGAAACAAGTGTCCTCATAGTAAGAATCCTCGTACATAGGTGCTCGCAGAGGCTGTTGAACAACTGCTTCATCATCAGCTCCATGCTGGTACGAATCCGAGCATGCTCTTGCATTATCTCCTCATTTAATTTAGCTTGCTCTGAGTCAATATTAACAGTGCAGGAACATTTTCTTAATGACGTATCTCTTTGTCCCATGCATGATTCCTCTTGACAACCTTTTCCATCTTCTCAGCAATCCTTGCAAATGATTTGTCTACTACCATGTCCCCTATGATGGTATCAGTATATGCTTAGATATTCGCATCCACGACACTAGGGAAGATCTCCACCAAGGCGTCATCATCAATTTTGTAGTCAGGTACACTCCACAAGAACTTTTTAAACCGCTCCCATATAGTACTGATCGAGTCACCTAGGAGTTGCTCAAAGTTGTTGACCTGATCTTTCAACATGAGCTTCTTCAATCTCAAGAAGAACCTCTCCGAAGAGCACTTCTGCAACTCAACCCAAGTTGTGATCAAACATAATAAGAGCTCGGATAGCCATAGCACTACATTGCCTGTCAGAGATAAAGAGAAAATACACAATGTCCCACAACATCCATAGTAAGATTCTTTGTTTTCATTACACTCTTACAGCCAAACATAACATTGTGTAGTTGACCATATGGATCCTCTGATGGTAGGCCTATGAAAAACCCATGGTTCTCCAACATCTGAAGTAACCCACCTAAAACCACAAATATTGTGTCATCTGGTAGTGGTAGCAACACAATGGCTCCAGTAATATTCATAACCATAGGGTTTATCCAATATTGATTCCACTAATAAGCTTTTGCATCATTATCATGTGGCTGGATGAATGTCCTCAAGAGAAGGTGGGTTCTCATTATTTGTATTCTCATTCTCATATCAGTTCTAGTTCAGAGCTAGATTAACCACGTTCTTTGCATTATCTTGGGCCATCCTTCTTATTCTTCTCTTAATCTCTGGGTTATATGGAGTCAAGGGAATGCCTCGACTTCGCATATTGGTCATACACTACACCTATAACCTGAAGTACAATAAAAATAAGAAAAAATATAAAATGAGGGAAATAAGGGTTAGTTCCCAAACTACTCGAATTAAACAACAAAGCCATATTCCCCGACAATGGCGCCAAAGTCCTGATGTTGTCCAAGTTTTACCTTCTTTTTGAGTCTAAAGAGGTCGTTTTCAAGATATCTAACCTAATTGAGGTTAGAATCGATCCTATCGAGAATATTGTAGAGTTATAAGAATTCAAGGCAATTCAGGCAGATTAAGCTACTTATCTCACCAAAGGGGGCGGGGAGGATTTGCAAAAATTATGAAAAATAATCCTAAACTAAGACAAGACTAGGGTATTATGTTACCCATGATTCCCTAACTTGGTATACTAGATAACTCAATTTTTTTCCGGTGCTTAGCATTAAAAATGGTAAGTTTAGTTCACCAAACCCTTTGATCTATGTTAGAGGCAACTTTTACTATATGATTTGATCTATCTCGACAGTGTGACTTTACTGACCCCTACCTATTGTTCTGGCACAACCTCCCGTTGGTGATGTTTGGTTTATTAGATGAGAAACGACAATTGAATCCTGTAAATTAGTCTCTATTCCTATTTATCACTACCTTGATCGAGTCAATAACACTAGGAGAGTTCTAACATTGTCCACAATTAAAAAGCATTTATTATGAAGATACTTAATTAATACATGCATGAACATTTTCAAGGAATTACAAATTATCCGATTTCACCTTGTGAGTTGTTCATGGTTCTCATAACCGTAGTTGTGGATTCAGCTACTCATGAGCACTATAGATGCAAGTTTAATGAATTTGAATAACATAATTGAGCACTTACACATGAGAATTAAGCACATAAATCCAAGCTCTTCAACAAGAATCAAAAGATTGAATTAAGAGCATAAACTAAAGTTTTGCAAGTGTTTCTCTCAAGCACTCTACTCTTCTCTATTGTTCTATGACTTACCACTACTATTGCTTATGAAAAATAACATAAACACCTTTTTATAATGTTTTCAATACAAAATAAAAATGGAATAAGATAACTAGGTCGGCAGACTCAATAGGAGCTTTTATGGGGCCAAGTAATGTTTTACGACCCATAGTCAAGCTTTTGTGGATTGCATCTTCAATTTTTATGCTAGGTTTTATGACAACCTTCTACGGGGTATATAATATTTTACAGACGATAGGGGGTTTCATCTGATGACTTTTTAGCAACTTCCACGTTTTGATCTTCAGGGCACGATACCAAGTCTATGGCTTGTATAATCTTCTATGACTTGTTTGCATATCCGTAGACAAAACTTTTGAAAATTACCCTTCACTAGAATTGTGTATGAAACCAAATCTACAACTCATAAAATGTCTCGTGAAACCTTAACTTGAGCAAAATCAGCACATTTACCACAAAAATAGTGCTAACCCTGTAATCCTGCAAAACAAACATAAAAGCAAATCAAATCTACTAACATCTCTTTGAAAACACATAAAATTCAAAGTTTGTTAAGAATAAAATGTGTTGTATTTTGATAGCACATCATGGCTCGTTGGTAGGGATCTCTTTGGGTTGGCATGATATAGAAAGAAACAAAAGCCCGTCGTTAGTTAGCGAAAAATCTTACTCAACTCAAAGGCATGATATTAAATATGAAATAAGGTATGACTTTCTTAAACCATCTCATAGCCTCTTATTCTAGATAGCGGCATGCTTCGCCACCTTAAATGAGACTCTATGTTACGGGGTGTGTGTAGACATCTACGAAATATTTTAAACCTCATGCTCTAATACAAAGTTTGTAATGACTTGAGTTAGGGGCCTAGTCATCACTCGATGAATGAGATATCTTGAGGCACCTCACCCAAGTGATCTAAGCGTCTCAAGCATTCACAGCTAATGAATTGAGACACAATGGAAAAACACACAAGGGAAAATGGGCTATAGGCCATGTTGTGCAACAAATCAACATTAAAAGCAGGAAACATAGAAAAAATCATTTGTCCATAAGCGTACCAATTATACATAAGAACGGAACCTGTAAGGTCGAATTCCATCAAATAGAAAGAAATCCAAAGTAGACAACATAGAAAGTAAGTTCTTCATAAGACAAATAAATACATTGCCTGAATATTAAAATACATAAAGTCTGGAAAATAGGTGTAGTCCAAAACTAAGGGCTCGCCATAACAAAAGTTATTCCTGAACGTCAACTAGTAGCCACGAGCCGATGGGGAAGTACCTGTCCCTACTTACTTAAATCATGCAGGCAAATATGCATTAGTACATTTGAATGTATTAAGTATGTAAGAGGCAATGCACGGATGAAAATGTAATGCCATCATAATTAAACATAACATATAGGTATATGTAACATTAATGAGTCATGCAATAAGCTTAAATAAACATTAGAAATACGGCTCAGATAAATATAAGACAATGCACATTAATCACACGAATTTAAAACATGTCACACAACATGTAAACTTGTGGGAATGGACCATAACCAATATTAAGACCAAGTGAACTTCTACATGGAATCCAGTGAACTCCTTCCATTGGGAAAAGGCCAATGCACTCCCTCTATTGAGAAAAGATTAATATACTCACACGATAGATATTCAAAACGTAGTAACTTTGCAGTTGCATCTTTCTAACATTTGGGCCTATGTGGATCCACTAGCATAGCCTATAATGCTCCTATGGTTGCATATAGTTGGGGACACCGAGATTCACTTCAAGGGATCATTCCTTAACTAACATGTTGATTCCCAATATCTAGTCCTCTTGGTGCTAAGTCATCTATCAAAAATCCTTTAAAAAATTCTCTTAGAATCATAAGAGCAATCATAGGAGTAGCATAAACTTAATGGTCGTAGATTCGCTTAAGGGCCATAATTCCTTTTGTTTGATGGCTCATGTGAGAATCCTAAAATCTGACTTTTGCTGAATTTAAAACTACGAAAAACAAGATGAGCCATAAAACATCCTATGGGTAGTGGTTGGACTCATAGAGTCCTTCCACACTTAGCCAAATTTTCACCTTGTTTTTGACCCCATTCGATGAAACGCTACGCGGGCGGTTTCCCTTTCTATTGCCATTTGATATGTCATAAATAAGCTTTCCTAGAAACTTCAATTTTTCCTTCACGTATGGAATACCACTCATGAACCTATCCATAAGCTGTAAAATACATTACGAGCAATAACTTGTTCCATAGGTTACCCCACACTTTGAAACTTTTTGCCTTCCCTTAGTTTTGTATTTAAGGGTCATACGTACGAGCCTTAGAACGACTCACATACCATAAACTATCTCATATACCAAATTCTCATCCATTTTTCAGGCCAACCTTCCTATACATAAGAATCCTAAATTAGGTGTTTTACAACAACAAAGTCCATATTAATCTCTTCCAACATCAAAGTAGGAATCTCAATACTTTGATAGAACTCACCCGATCGTTGGTGTTCCACGTTATCTTGTTGACAATTTTAGTATTCGACCACAAAATTAGCTATGTCCTTCTTCATTTCATGAATAAACTAAAATATCATTAATGAATACGACCACAAACATATCAAGCTAATGTTTGGACACCCTATTCATAAGGTCCACAATGATAGCTAGTACATTGGTTAACCTAAAGGACATCAGTAAAAATTCAAAATGTCCACACATTGTCCAAAATCGTATTTTGGGAATATCTCATTCCCTCACCATTAATTGACGACATACGAACCTCAATTCAGTTTTGGAAAAGTGCTTAGCCCCTTATAATTGATCAAATACATCATCGATTCTTGGGAGTAGAAATTTTTTCTTGATGTTAACTTTGTTGAGTTGGCAATAGTCTTCCTTACAAACATTAAAGGGACACCCCATGGGAACCTACTAGGTCTAATATATTCCTTCTTTAGCAAATCCTTCAATTGCTCTTTTAGTTTCTTTAACTCCATGAGGGCCATTCTACAAGGAGGGAATGATATATGTTGGGTGTCCAGTAAAATATCAATGCTAAAATTTATCTCTCTTTCAGGAGGGACACCGAGCAACTCTTTGGGGAACACATCAGAAACTTATTTACTATGGGAAATGACTTCAAAGACAAACATTAAGCTCATTAACTATGGGAACTGAAACAAGAGATGGAGATTCAGTTGTGACATCTCTAACCCTTACAAAATGGTAGGTACACACCCCAAAAATCATTTTATGGGCTTTGATATAGGAAATAATTAGACTCTTACATGAAGAATTACAACCCCTTCCATACAAGTGTAGGCTTATTTTTTGAAATTGAAACATAGCACTATGAATTCGATAAATCTATAGAGGCATAAGATGCGTTCACTTAATCCATCACAAGTATGACATCAAAATCTACCATAGAAAGCTCTACCAAATCATTAAAAATCACTTTATGCATGATGGAGATGGGACAATATCGATAGACTTTTTGTGCAATAATGGACTAATCAATGAGAGTTCTAACTTTCAAAGTCTCAACAAAAGTTTCAGGACATGCATGAAATCTATTGTCAAGAAATGCTGCGACAAAAGACAAATTTTCCCCTAAATCAAAAATTGCATATGCATCAAAATCACAATGTTCAAACATACTGGGTAAATACATTCGAGGCTTCTTCCGCCTCTTGATGACTATGAAGGGAATAAAACCTATTAGATTATGGTGCTACATGTTCTTGTTGAAATGACCCCAAAAAGTGCCCAAAATTGTGCCTCTTAAGTGCTCGGAATTGTAATTTCTATATATATCAAAATCCATGCGTGACATCAAAAATCCGATTTCACATTCTTGTTCAAGGGGAAAAATTGAGTGGAAAATAGGTCTAACACTGATTTTAGAGCAAATGAATCACAATATTAATTTTCTAAAAATTCCTTATCTAGTGTCAGTCCGCGATGGTGCCGCGACGCACCTCCATCGCGGACCAGTGTAAATTAGACTCCATGATAGGTTCGCGTCATAGACCAGATGTGAATCTGTGTATTTTATTGTCAATGATTTTATCTCAATCCAAGGCTTTTGAGTCTTGGGCCTAAGTCTTCCCACGGGCGAAAATACCTATAGTTAGCCATATTCTATCTTCATACCATACAAGTCACTCCAATATACTCTCTAACATCTCTTAGACTAATATTTCTCTCAAAATTCAAGAGTCCAAATCTCTTCCGGATCTTAAGGAACCAATCTTCAAGTCTCTAATCAAATCTTCTTCAAGGATTTTCACAAAGTCATGTATGTGGGTTTTGACCATTAGGTTCTTTAAACTATGGTTCCTAAGCTTCCTTTTACCTAGATTGCATGATTTAAAGTTGATTTACTTGTAGGTACGTATTATAAATTAGACTGTGTACTAATGTTGGGGTTTCATGAAATTGTGACTGTTTTACAATGTTTTGAGCTATGAATCTAAGATCCATTGTGGTATTTGATGAAGGGTTTTGATTTATATTGCTTGAGGGTGTTATCAAGTGTTGATGGATGGTTTTACATTGTATTTTCTTGCATGATTTCATCCGGTCATGATTTCTTGAAGAATTGAAGGTCCAATGCATGTCTTATTAGTTGAATGACTTTATGACGATAAAAGAAATTTTTATATATATGATATTCTCCTATTTTGTGTTGGGAATTAACCATGTCGAGGGATTTGTTCCTTGACAACCATGTCGAGGGGTTTCTACCTTGATAACCATATCGAGGGATTTGTACCTTGATAATCGGGTTGAGGGGTTGGTACCTTAATCACCATGGGTCGTATGGTGAGATGATCCACTATCCAATCAAGGGGTTTGTCCCTTGATAACCAGATTGAGGGGTTGGTACCTCAAATACCACGGGTGGTAAGGTGAGACGATCCACCAACCAGTTGATTGGTTAGTACCTGAATAGACTATGAATTCTAAAATTATGGTCTCTTCTTGAACATGTATCATTCTCTATGTATTAATGATTTACTTCAAGAATTTTCCATGCATGCTATATGGCTACATGCTTATTCATTTCCTATGTTATGCATTTCGACTAGGTTGCTTATCACTTGTATCATTGCATCCTACATACTTAGTACATTCAAATGTACTAACGTATACCCTATGCCTACATGATGTCACCATGTAGGAACCGGAGCCCCGCTTGAGCTTCTTCCTCCACGTGGCTAGTGCAATTTCTCGCAAGCTAGTTGGTAAGCCCTCTATTCTGGGGAAAGTGTCTATTATCTCATGCTATTTACTAAGATTATCTTTCTTTCATTATGTATTGACTATGAGGGTGAACCCGATTGATTGACTTGGCTCCTGCTCTTATTAGGTAGTAGAGGTGTTGTTGGACAAGTTATGCAATTAAGTTTTGAGCCTTGACTCTCTTAATATAATGATGTCTTATATTATGGAAGGCTTTCCCTTAGCCCCCTTTTCTCTTATTTCTACTCTTGTTAATGTTGTTTAATGCTTTCGCGACAAAAGATGTGTAATGATATGTAAAGAGGCTTGTCTGGGGTCTCTTCGGGTTCCCCATTCACAGCATCATGTCTAGGCCCTCGGCTTGGATCATGAAAAATATGGTATCAGAACACTATGTTGTTAATTGTCCTCGGTATCCAACACACCGCGTCAATTAGAGTCTTGTTCATGGTTGTTATGAGGTGTTTTAGGAAATGTTTCCCTTCTTTGTGTTCTAAGTCATGCTATAGAGTTAAAGTAAGATTTTTTCTCCCTAACGATTGTTCTTTGCTATGCTAGATCATTTCTAACACAAGAGGAAGGAGAGCCTGCACTCCTTAGGAATAATCGGCTCATGGTGAGCTCCGAGATGCTCTCACTTTGCTAGCTCAAGCTATGGACAATCAAGTCAATCAAGGGGCCCAAGCCAGTCATTCTCCTACCATCAGATCTAGGGTGAGAGACTTCACGAGGATGAACCCACCAGAATTTTATCGGACTAAGGTAGATGAGGACCCTCAAGAGTTCATTCATGAGGTCTACAAGGTATTGACTATCATGGGTGTTAGTTCAAAAGAGAAAGCAGAGTTGGCGGCCTACAACTCAAAGTTGTAGCACAAATATGATTTAATCAATGTAAGTATGAGAATGGAATCAATAATGTGGTACTTTGGGAGTAGTTCAATGCAACGTTTCTTAATGGGTTTATCCCTTTTGAGGTTAGGGATGCCAAGATGGTGGAGCTTGTGAATTTTAAACAAGGGTCTATAAGTGTGAGGGAGTGTACCCTCAAGTTCGGTCAACTCTCTAAATATGTTCCCCACTTGGTTGTCGACCCAAGGTCTAGAATGAATAAGTTCGTTATGGGTGTACTCGATTTGGTGAGTGAGGAATGCCGGTCTACTATGTTGATTGGTGCAATGGATT
>JAPFFP010042998.1:0-13597 GCA_026153255.1 Solanum medicagineum
CTAAGGGTGGTCTCTTATTCTACACCAGTGCGTAGTTTCATTTGAGTTGTTACTTCATATACAGTATTTTCTGCCTTATATATTCAGTATATTATCTCTTACTAGCTTCACTTATGGGGGACCTGCATTTCATGTTGCAAGTACAGGTGCTAGCAGATCTCCCCAGTAGGAGTACAGGATATCCAGCTGTTGTTTCCAAGCTCTAGGTTGCTTCGGAGCTTTGTGTGTCTAGAGCTTATATCTTTTTTATATTGTATAGTTAGCTGAGATGGGGCCTTTACCAACCCATATTAGTTACTTTTCCTTATCTAGAGGCTTTGCAGACTATGTGAATTAAAGTGTGGTCATGTCTCGTACTCTAGACACCGTCGCCCCAACGGCCTAGCCATATGTATTTCCTTTTGGCTTGTTAGTACTGTGTATTTTCTTAATGGCATGTTAAATATAGAAATCCCTAATAATATATATAGAAACTGCATAGATACAGGTTGGTTCTCCCGAGCCTTATTGGCAACGGGTGCCAGTTTGCCTTAACGGGATTTTTGGCATGACAAAGTCAACTTTGGAGAAATGAGTAGCCCCTTGTAATTGATCAAACAAATCATCTATCCTTAGAAAGTGATACTAATCCTTACTAGTGACCATACTAAGTTGCCAGTAGTCAATGCACATATGGAGCGAGTCCTCCTTCTACCTTAAAAATCAAACTTGGGCACCCCATTGAGACTAGCTAGGTCTAGTGAAATCCTTTTACAACGAATCCCTCAATTGGTCCTTTAGCTCCTTCAATTCCATGAGATCCAATCTATGTAGAGGGATCGAGATAGACTAAGTATTGGGTAAAAGGTATATACCAAAGTCTATCTCTCTTTCAGGAGGAACGCCTAGTAACTCATCCCAAAAGACATCAAGAAAATTATCTACAATGGGGACCGACTCAAGAGAAGGAACTTTGGAAGTCATATACTTGACCCTTACTAAATGACAGGTGCACCCTTGAAAATCATTTTATGAGCCTTTAGGAAGGAAATGAATCAACCCATATATGAAGAGTTACTACCCTCACATTCAAGAATTGGCTCATTAGGGAATTGAAACTTGACCCTAGGGATTCTACAATCAATACAAGCATAGGAAGCATGCAACCAATCTATCCTAAGAATCACATCAATGTCTACAAATGGAAAGCTCAACGAAGTCACATGAGATCACTTTATACAAGATGGAAATGGAAAAACTCCTATAGACCATTTAGCCTATAATGGAATCTTTTATGGGGTTACTTACCTCGTAAGGCTCATGGAGGACTTCTGGACATGCATGAAACATATTAAAAAGGAATGGGGTTACAAATGATAAATTTTCTCCTTTATCTAAAAGTACATATACATCGAAATCAAAAACTCTTAACATACCAATGACCACGTCCAGAGCCTCTTCGGCCTCTTGGCAACCATGAAGAGCATAGAATCAGTTGGCCCTTTAGGCAACTTGAGCTTGATGATTTTGGACTTAAGGCCTTGTGTCACTACTCCTACAATCCTTGGCATGGTGGTCAGGCTTCCCACAAGTGAAGAAAGCATTGGACTCGCCTAGACATTCTCCTTTATGGAGTCTTTCACACTCGGGGAAACTTGGACTTTGGGGCTTAGGAGTAACCTCCTTATCCTTTGTAGTCAGGGGAGGAAAAATGTTGGTAGATTCATGTGCACTTTGCTTTTGGCCACCTTGAAACTTGTGACCACCGCCCCTTAGGTGAGAGTATCTCCCACCATCAACTTGAACTCTCTTGGACTCCCTTTCCCTCTAGTGGAGCCTTTCCTCTTCAATCTGCTCCCATATGTCATCAAGTGAGAAATGTCCATCTCTTTCAACAAATATGATTGCCTTGCATTCCTTGGAGACCAACTCGGAGAGGATGAAAATAAACTTGCTCATTCGAGCCTCAAGATCCACGACTATGAAGTAAATACTTTGATAAATTGGTGAATTTGAGGGTGTACTATCTCACCCTCATGGTCTCTTACTTTAGGTTGATAAGTTCCTGGACCTTTTCCTCCTTGATGTCGCCAAAGCTACACCTCCTTTTGAAAGGTTAAAGTGGTTATTGACAAGATATATAACCTAACTAAGGTTAGGTTCAAATCCCACAGTGAAAATGGTAGACTCGAAGTAATTGCAAGCAAGTTGAGTGGATCAACCTACTTATCCCCAGAAAGGGGGCTTTTTTTGTAGTTCGCAGAAAGTAAACCTAGACTAGAACAAGTTTTGTAAAGCCAATTATAGAAGTAAATAGGGTATTGTGTTTCCCATGACCCCTAACTTAGTATTACCAGATAATTTGTAGTCTTTTTTAGTGTGTTGCATGCAGAATAGTAAGTTAGGTTTACCAAACCCTTTGTTCCAAGCGAGAGGTTGATCACGATCAAACAGTACCTCTCACTTGGAGGATAAAGCGATCATTGTTGAATATAAAATCTAGCCATAGGCTAGGGTCGAATCCTAAGGGAATATGGGGCTTTGCCGCATTAACTCACCGACAATTTTAAGTCAAGCATCAAATAGCAGAACATTCAAGAAAGGGGGATTTGCAATGGTAATTCAAAAATAAATCTACACTAATATAACATAGAGACAATCAAATTTGGATGACAACTTGGGAAAATGTGTTCCCCATGATTCACTAACTGAAGCACCCCAAATAACACAACCTAAGTTAGGACATTACATGCAGGATGATAACTTAAGTTCTTTCAACCCTTGGGCAAAGGTGAAGGTTGAATTTGTGCCAGACTAACTGTTACCTATTGCCCTAGTCAACCTTTCCTTGGCCAGGTTCGGTTAATTAGAAGGAAACACATCAATCAAATTTTGTCACCCATTTCCTTTTTCCATTCATAAATATCTTGATTGAGATCATGACACTAGGCGGGGTTGAATGTTGGCCACCATTAAACAAGAAGCAAAATAAAGGAAAATGGATAATATATGCAAATATGCAACTCAAGAAATGCAAATAATCTGGGTTATTAAGCTAGCTACTCATGGTTCCCACAACCCCAAGTTGTGGGCTTAGCCACTCATGGCTTGGGTACACAAATCAACAATGAAATTAGAAGACATGGAAGATTTCTTACGCAAGCAATATGAAGAACAATGGAACCCTCTTTGAAATTAGAATCACAAGCTTCAATAATGAAATTAATACACAAGTGAATCTAAATCCTTAAATTTGAGTCTCAAAGTAAAACCATAAAATTTCTCTCTAAAACCCTATGATATGAACAATGTTCTAACAAATAATGAAAAGAGACTCTCAAAACTACTCCTAAAACCCTAACTTTTATTATTTACAAAAAGGTCCTTAAAATAATTAGAAAATCTGGTTGGCGTCTTTGGCTCATAGTTACGGCTTGTAGGGTGAGCTACGAGCCATATTCGGGCTTTCGTGGTCAACAATTGGCATTTTGGACTTCACTGCTACGATCTACCTCTATGAGTCGTAGTTTGGTCTATAACTCGTGGTGCCTTCTCGTAGTCCACTCTTGCATTTCTTGGTCCAATTTTAATAAACACTGTTAATTGCTACGAGGCCCCTTCTTATGAGTCGTACAAAGGACTACGACTCGTACCTTGAGCTCGTGTGGTTGTACTTCAAATTCACATATTTGTTTAGACACTATTAATTGCTAGGAATAGCCCCTATGACTCGTAGCTTGGGCTACGACTTGTAGTGTGCCTCGTTGTTCCTCAAAATCAACAAAATATGCAACTTTTTCCAAAATCAAGCCAACCTGTATTTTATGTAAAAATAAACACAAAACACATAAAAACCATAAAAAGTCACATTTAAAACACACAAAATCTCATGTTTTAGGTACCAAATATGATGTATTTTGACAGCATATCAACATCCTCAACTTAGAATTGTTGCTTTTCCTCAAGCGACAACTCAATCTAGATAGATAATATTGCAGTACATAGCAATCAACCCACTGTCATATATCGTACTCAATTTCAACTCAGGTACCCAATGTAGCTATTTTCAAAACATGATCATGTAGCTACTAAGTAAACCACATCATACTGATACATTTGATGATCCAACTTTGACAAGTTAAGGGGTATCAACAATCCACATTCACTGAACAAGTCAAATGCTAACCATACAATGCAAATGCCCTCACAGAAAAGAAGTCCCTTTTTAACCCTCAAAATGCTTTCAAAAGTAACTCATGGGACTGTACAAGCATACTCACTCTCACAAATGATATTCATGCATGATAACCAATACCATAGGCTTGCCCATATACTCACAACCCAAACTATTAACTAATTGGATTAGGATCACTTTAAGGCTTAATAGGCTTGTAACGTAGGCTTATGGAGCTTTGGTATGTCATTTTGGACAATTATTGACTAAGGGTCAACCTGGAACCACGTTTTTCAACACTTTACTATAAAAACTCAACCGTTCTCAACTTGTTCTCCCTTATTCTTCATTTTCAAACTTTTTAGGTATTTTCTCTTCATTTTTCAGCTTGTGCCTTATTTACAAACTCATTTTGCTTTTTTCACTCATTTTAAGGTATCGTTTCTCTTTTTCTCTTACTCGATACATGACTTTCTACTCTTTCTTTTATTCCCAAATCACCACCTCATTTGTGCGATTATTCCACAATATAGGCCACCCTCAACTTAGACTTTTAGCATGAGGTGATGTACACAATATCCAATCCCCAAACCAAGGCCATTTTTGGTAGCCACCCTCAACATAGGCTTTTTGCCTCAATCAAGATTCATAATGTTCAAGGATAGACCAGGGCCAATATCAAGGTATTTCACTAGATAAGGTTAGGCTATCTAGGTATTAAGAAAGAAAAGGGGATATGAAAGGCTTAAACATTTGGAGCAAAGGATAAACTCTTCATTTGGTTGGTCATTTAGGAAAAAGTGGACTAAATTAAAGAACAAGGGCCTAAGATCCCTTCCTTATCCATATAGTCTCCATTCTAACTCACAATAACAGTGCAAGTTCTGAATCAGTACATAATGCATGAATATAACAAAATTAGCTCACACGCACATATCATTGCATACATAGCCAACAGAAACTCACAAATCATGCTTCAAGCATCAACTTGCCTTTACTTAATCAGAACAAACATTGCCAAACCATTCAAGCATATATAATCGCAAAATAACTACTAATCAACAAAAATTTCCAAGGGTAGTAATTTTTTTTTGAATCTTTTCATAAACCATCAAAATGATGTACATGCTAACAGTTTAATTACCATATAAAAATTATCTACAACATCTACAACATACCAGATTAACATAAAATAAAATATCCACGAGGCAAAAGAATAAGGGCAAGAAAACCTCAGGATCAAAAATTGGGATAGCTATGTACTAAATGGTACTCAAACTTCACCCTAGTCCATAGCTACTCACACCCCACAAAAATAAAGCACTTTGTCCTCAAATGTACAAGGCAAAAACAAAATAAGATTAGTGGGTCAAAAATCAAACATCAAATGGTGACTAAGCACCGGTCTCTGGCTGTCCCTGAGCATCTCCCTCCTGGGAGGTAGTCTGTGCTGCAACCATGTTGGATGAGCCTATGCCCTGCAATCGCTCAAGCTCCTAGGCTCTCCTCAGCTCATCTTCCTCTTCCGATGTCCATAAGACAAACCCAGTGATCTCCTCATCCGGCTCCTCATCACCTTGGAGGTCTTTTGTCACTTGTTCCCCTCCTCTGCATCAGCATCCTACATAGGTCACTTTCTAGGAGCACGCGGTGGATCCTGTATGAACATATCAAATAGTGGATCATCTCCTGGTGTAGCCTCGAGAACTGTGATCGAAGCTGCTAATGATGTGATCAAGTCAGCATTGAACTTCGTCAACTCTTGAAGAAAGGCTGACAAGCTGGCTGAGCCTTAGCAAGTCTCTTTTGTTCTCTGTCCTTAAATGCATCGACTCAGGCATCTACTGTAGTAATACGCTAATCAACGACTGAAGTAGTGAATATGTTGCATCTATCCTCCAACTTTTGAATTGTCTGCCGAAGCCATAGCTTAACCTGCCGCATAAGCAGCACTAACTGGGCCTCAGTCCATGATAATCTCCGCATCATAGCCTGAAAAGCAATAGCAGACATCATGTCTGCAAAAGGAGTTAGTATTATAGATGGCTCTGGTACAGGTACGACTGTAGTGGGACCCATCTCGATGTCGACTGTCGCAGGCTGCTCTGGTCCCTCCTCAATAGTAGTAGTAGCTGGGGTAAAAGTGGCGGCAGCCGTCGAGCCCCGACCTATGGCTTAGGCATGTATCCACCAAACTTGGCTCATCGTAGAATGATCGAACTAGTTTACCTTGCCTTTTTGGTTCTAACCCCTCATCATAGATCGTCTTCATCCCCTCAGCACCTAACCGATGATAATGTGGATTTGTAGGAGGAATCGATGGGGTGATCGAGGACTCAGACAAATCCTCTTTCCTGTGGTGAACTCCGCTTAGACCCATCCTCACTGCCCTTCTCGTCAGACTGGGATGTACTCTCTACCTGCATCGGGGTCTGAGCAACCATAACAACAGCTGCCCTCGTCTGAGGCATCTGCCTTGAGATCAATCTGGATATTGTGGATCTCATTCGATCCACCTAACTGCTCCTTATCAAATTGTTGATCCACAAGACTGGTTTAAAACCCTTTTCTGCTACATGTTTACATTGGGGCCATTCTACCTGAAAATAATCACAAGAAAGATTCTTAGCCCCAAAACACAATAGAGCAAAAGCAAAAGAAAAAAAACACAAAAAAGAAAATAAAACACAGAAATAGACACACTGCATCAATTACAGGTGGCAGATACGAGTCCCTAGTACGACTCATAGTGGAGACTATGAGCCGTACTACGGCCACGTAGTCCATAGGTACATTTTAATTTTAGAAACTGAATCCAGATACGACATGCTGTTATGACTCATAGCCTTGACTACGGGTCGTAAACAGGTCTTGTACAAGGTTTCAGTTTACAAAATTTAACATAGGCATAGGCCTACGTGACCTCACTATGGTTCGTAGAAGGGACTATGACCCACAGGTGGTTCTCGTATGTTTAAGGTCCTTAGGTCACCATTATTCCCTACAAGAGGCAATTACGACTCGTAGACCCTTCTACGAGTCGTAGGAGACTCCTGCTGCAGGGGAAAACAGGTCCTTGAGGTACCTATCATTTCACCACATGGACTTCAAACATCAATAAAACTAGAATTTAAACAGCATGGAAGCAATTTTTCATTATTCAAAACATGCATAAATTAACCCATACCCTAAACATGACATTCCATTGAAAATCTAGCACATTACATGATCATATAAATCAATACACACTTAATCACCAATCCCCCTATTCATTCAAAAATAAACTCATGTAACCATTCCCCAAGCATTCAACACCATCAGTCAAACCCATATGCATAGATTTAGGGAATTAATTCACAAGTATACCAATAATTCATTAACCCAACAACTTTCAATATTATCACTATACCCAACACACAATATCATGCTACTGTGATTTTGCAAATCAATCAATAATCACAACCCTATCTTCTGCACTAAATCAATAATGCATAGCATAGCATGATCATCAAATCCAAACAACAACCACACTTTCTACAACTAGGGTTAATTTTAATGAATCCTATTCAACAATTTCCCTTATTCCTTCTCAATGGCATCATATCTCACAATCAATAGTCTTAGCAACAAGTTCAACCACATGTTTATTCAAGAAATTCAAAGTAAAGTATATTTTGAGCATTAAAATCAACCAAGAAGCATACCTTAGTATATAATGATGAAGGATGAATAAAATGAGAGGAAATAGGATAGCAAAACCCTAGTTGGGGTAGACTCTCCGAAAAATATGGTCGGAGATAAGGAAAGTGATCTGAAAACACTTGGGCTGAAAGATTACGGATAAATCTGGTGATTAGGGTTGCAAATTGGGGTCAAAATGATTTTGACCCCTTTTAAAAGGGTACCAGGCTGACTTTAAAAATCCCCTGAGTTGGGTCTACGAAACCCCGACTACGGATCGTAGTTCTGACTACGACCCATAGGTCTTGGTCTCGTAGGTCATTCAACAATTAGAAAAATTTTGAAATCATAACTGGGCACTATGAACCCCATTTTTGACTCATAATATGGACTACAAATTGTAAAGTTGGCTCATAGCATGAGTGCCAACTTCAACTGATCACTGTTATCCTCTACAAGACATGAGTACGAGTCATAGTGTGTACTACAACTTGTAGGCCTGGTCACAGAGGCTGCTCCAAATGCCATTTTTGGCTATTTTTCCACTTTGTTCACAGTCTGCACAATTTTCTCAAAATACACCATCATACCATCATACAACCAATTCAATGTCTAAAAACAAAAATCAACACTTAATCAAAATGCTACCTAATAATCCACAATTTACCGATAAAGTCAAAAACAATCAAAAGCATTAAAATCTCTTGGGTTGCCTCCCAAACAACACCTTATTTAATATCATGCAATGACTTAACTCATCTTGAGTCATCAAAATTCCTCAACAGCACACACTTCACTTTTGAGTTCATCACGGTACTTCATAGGCTGGCGAATGTCAAAAACTACTTCTGCATCATTTACCCTAAACCTGATTTTGACCTGAATCCATATCCATAGGGCTATCCCTGTGGTCAAAAATGGTCTTCGCAGAGTAATAGGGACCTCAAAATCAACCTTACAATCAAGAATCACAAAATTCGTCGAGAATATGAACTTAACCACTTTCACTATCATATCATAGAGTATTCCCTCCGGCTTCTTGATTGTCCCATCTGCCATTACTAACCTCATTCATGTCGAAGTAGGTGAACCCAAACTAAGCTTTTTAAACATGACAAGAGGCATCAAATTTATACTTGCTCCCAAGTCACACAACGCTCTTGCAAACTCAACATCACGACGGTACAAGAGATGGTAAATGCACAGGGATCCTCCTTATTTTTGACTAAAGGTTTGTCTGTAATGGCACTACAATTTGCTCACCGTGCGCTTTTACATCACCAAATCCTTCATACATTTTCCGTACCCGGGCATCTTCTCCAATGCTTCAATAATGGGACTATTGACGGACGACTATTTCAACATGGATAAGAAGTGTTTAAACTTACCTTCCTCCTTCTTTTGCTTGAGCCTTTGGGGAAAAGGAGGGGGAGATATTGGGATAGTCTTGTTCTTTTCTTGCTCCTTCACCACTTCATCTCTCACCCCAATGCTAGCCAAACCTTCTTCCTTAACCTCGACTTTGTCATCAACATTCTTTTCACGATCCTCATCAACAACCACTAACATTAGAGTGTAATTGGCTCTCTTTCCACTCCTCATTATAACTGTCATGCAATGTCCCTTATTCTTAGGGTTTTGGACCGTATTGCTCGTCAAAGTACCCTTTTTGTTTTGGTTTAATTAGGAAGACACTTGACCAAATTATTTCTCTAATTGCTTGATGGCTACCGAATGAGACTCTATCTTTTGGTTGATACTTGAAATATCTGATTTCATCCCTTTCAAGGTCTCATCTTGGTTTCCTGCTTTCTTCAACAATTTGTCAAATATTTGCTCGATCCTTGAACTACTAGAACCGGCATCATGATTATGAGGAGGTATATATGAACTATTTCTATACGCATCTCTTCGGCCTCACTCGGCTTCTGGCACCCTATCTCTCTCAAAATAACCCCTACAGTTATCCCTATATGCACTCTCACAATTGTAGTTTCGACCTTGATTTTCAAAACCTTGATGCCAGTAGTCCAAATTGGACCCTTGGGCATTTTTCCGAAAACCCACTGCTTGATCTCTAACAAAGCAAGTATCTTCATCATAATATAGCTCACCATACATGGGTGCTCTTGGAGGTTGGTGGACGACCACATGAACACTTTGTTGAATTGGTTTCACCACCAAGTCCACACTAGTCCGAAGTTGAGCAAGTTGTTGCATGATCTCATCATTGATTTTTGATTGCTCCGAACTAATGGTCACCGCACATGAGCTCCTTATAGTAGCTCTCTCTCTTTGGCCCCATATTGTATTGGTCTTGACTACTCGCTCCATTCTTTCCGCTATCCTTGTGAACGGTTGATCTAAGAACATGCTTCCCATGAAGGTATCAATACACGCTTGAATATTCTCATCAAGAGCCCGATAGAAAATTTCCACTAAGGTATCATCTACGATTTTATAGTCTGGAACCATTCTCAAACATTTGGTGAACCTCTCCCACATTGTGCTAATAGAATCACCCAGCAATTGCTCGAAGTTATTGATTTGGTCCTTGTGTTTAAGCTTTTTGGACCTTGGAAAGTATCTCTTTAAGAAGGCTCTTTACAATTCTGCCCAACTGGTGATCGAGCTCTATAGTATTTCTTACAACCATATTGTTTCATTATTGGTGAGGAATAGAGGGAACACATGTAACCAGACAACATCTATAGAAAGATTTTTGTGTACCCATTACACTCTTACACACAAAAGCAACATTATGAAGATGACTGTGAGGATCCTCAATAGGTAACTCTGCAAACAAACCACGTTTCTAAAGCATTTCGAGTAATCCACTTGACATCGTGAACCTATTGTTAGCCGATAGTGGGGGTAACACTATAACACTTGTGACATCTATGGCCATAGGATTCAACCGATATTAATTTCAACCATATGCATTTTCGTTGAAATCCCTATGGTGTGGCCTATTTTCCCTTGGTAGTGGATTTTCCTCTCTACCACATCATCATAATTTCGATCCATGGCTTCATCCACCACTATATCCATATTTTCTTGGGCCATTATCCTTGCAACTCACTGGATCTCAAGATTAATTGGAGCTAAGGGTCCGCCTTGGCTTCTTGTGCTGGGCATACACCTAGTATACCCCGCAAAAGCAACTAAACCACAAAAACAAAAGCAAAAATAAAATACACAAGAACTAAGCAATCAACACTTGAATTAACTACTAGTGAAATCAAGTCAAAACTTTACTGTATTCCTCAGCAACAGTGCCATTAATTTTGATCATGCTCAAACATTACCTCTTACTTTGAGGATAAATCGACCGTTGTCAAATATAAAACCTAACCATAGGTTAGGGTTGAATCCGAAGGGAATACGGGGCTTTGCCGCATCGATTCACCAACAATCAATTCAAGCATTAAATAACTCAGCTCTTAAGAAAGGGGGTTTGCAATGGTAATTCAAAAATAAAACTATACTAATAAAACGTAGAGATAATCAAATTTTTAGGGAAACTTGGGAAATTGTGTTTCCCATGGTTCACTAACTCAAGCACCCTGGATAACACAACCTAAGTTAGGACATTGCATGCAGGACGGTAATTTAAGTTCTTCCAACCCTTGGGCAAAGGCGAAGGTCGAATTTCACTATGACGCTTGGCCCGCTACCATAGTGTGCCAAACTAACCATTACCTATTGTCCCAATCAACCTCTCATTGGCTGAGTTTGGTTGATTAAATGAGAACACATTTATCGAATTCTGTCACCCATTTCCTTTTCCTATTCATCATTACCTTGATCGAGATCATGACACTAGGTGGGGTTTAATGTTGGTCACCATTAAACAACAACCAAAATGAAAGAAAATGAATAATGCATGCAAACAGCCCACTCAAGAAATGCAAATAATCTGGGTTACTAAGCTAGCTACTCATGGTTCCCACAACCCCAAGTTGTGGGTTTAGCCACTCGTGGCTTGGGCATACAAATCAACAATGAAATTAGAAGACATGGAAGATCTTACCCAAGCAAAATGAAGAACAATTGAACCTTCTTTGAAATTAGAATCATAAGCTTGAATGATGAAATTAATCCATAAGTGAATCTAAATCTCCAAATTTGAGTCTCAAAGTAAAACTCTAAAATTTCTCTCTAAAACCCTATGATATGAACAATGTTCTAAGAATAATGAAAAGAGACTCTCAAAATTGCTCATAAAACCCTAACTTATACTATTTGTACTATCTATAAAAAGGTCCTTAAAATAATTAGAAACTCTAGTCGGTGTCTACTACAGCTCGTAGGGTGACCTATGAGCCGTATTCGGGCTTTCGTAGTCAGCACTTGACATTTTAGACTTTATTGTTACGATCTACCTCTATGAGTTGTAGTCCAATCTATGAATCATAGTGCCTTTTCATGGTCCACTCTAACATTTCTTGGTCCAATTTTAATCAACACTGTTGATTGCACGAGGCCCCCTCCTACGAGTCGTAGAGAGTGCTACAATTCGTACCTTAAGCTTGTATGGCTGAAGTTCAAATTCTCATATTTTGTTTTTAGACACTGTTAATTGCTACGGACAGCCCTTACGACAAGTAGCTTGGGCTACGACTTGTAGTGTGGCTCATAGTTCCTCAAAATCAACAAAATCTGCAATTTTTCCCAAAATCAAGCCAACCTGCATTTTTTGCAAAAATAAATAATAAAACACATAAAGACCATAAAAAGTTGCATTATGAACACATAAATCCCATGTTTTAGATATGAAATATGTTGTATTTTGACAGTACATCAAAGGTAAATTTTGCTATGTGATTTGATTTATCCGCATTGTGACATTACTAACCCTTACCTATTGGCCCAGTACAACCTTCCCTTGATCTAGTTTGGTTGATTAGACGAGAAGAAATTAATAGAATCATGTTAATTAATCTCTTTTCCCATTCACTACTACCTTGATCCAGTCAATAACAACTAGGCAAGTTCTAATTTCGGCCACCATTAAAAAGCAATCAAAATGAAGATAATTAATTAATGCATGCATGCACACTTTCCAAGAAGTATGAATTATCTGGTCTTATCTTATTAGTTCTTCAGGATTCTCACAACCCTAGTTGTGGATTTAGCTATGCATAATCATAGTAGATGCAACAATCATGGTATAGAATAACATAATCAAGCACTTATAATGACAAAGTTAAGAACAAGAAATCCCAAATTCTTCACAAGAAATCACAAAGCGTTGTTAAAAATCACAAAGTCGTTTCCCAAGTGCCTCGTGTGTCTCTCTGTACTTTTCTCGTTACCCTCTCTATCTAAATTAAACCAAAAAAAACTATTTATAATAACTGAAATATAAGTCCAAAACAAAATAGGAAAACTAGATTTCGGCAGCAATATTAATAGGGTTATGGGTCGTACTATGTTCTACGGCCCGTATTTGGGCTTCATAGTCTTCAATCTTCAAAACTAGGCATTACGTTTACGAGATGTCTCTATGGGCCATATTCAGACTTATAGCCCGTATAGAGTTTCATCTTAAAACTTTCCAGAAACTCTCAAAATCTAATCCTTAAGGCATGAAACCTGATCCCGACTCGTACAAAATTACATGGCTCTTCTGACAATTCATGAATGCAACTTGAGGAAATAGGCCCTTCACTGGATCTCAACCACAAAACCACTCTACGGCTCATGGAAATTTCCACGACTCATAGAATGCTTTGTACTTCACAAAAAATGCAGCATCTG
>JAPFFP010042999.1:0-13596 GCA_026153255.1 Solanum medicagineum
TCAAAGGCCCCACAACTAATTTAAAATCTTAGAGATAGCATCTTTGGAGAAGTTCACATTTTGTCCCAAAATTTTTCTCTTTTGATTCAATCGAGGACTTCCGAATTAAACTTAATTATGCACACCAAATTCACTTGATATTTTCATCATGCACCGGCAAAATAATACTTAGGTTTAAATTACACGATATCCACCAAAAAATTTTCCAATTGGATAATTATTCTTAATTTAAAGAAATACGGGGTCTAACATGTATCAATATACTGTCAGAGTATCACAAAGGACTGAGCTCATTTATATGATACCGCTATGATATATATATACCGTCAGAGTATATTTCATAATATTTATGCTGACCTCAGCATGACATCAACATGCGAAATAAAAAGGGATAAGTGGGTAGAAAGGTAAATAATTTGGGTAATGATTCCATTAATGGTAAATAGTTTAGATTGGATCTATTAAGGGTAAATAATTTTAAATTAGTTCTATTTTGTGTATTTTTTTCATTTAAATTCTTTTATGGAAAATGTTATAAAGGCCCGTAATGGCATAATCTCATGTCTGGAAAAAGAATTGTTGTTGGCAGATGTCGTGGCTTCGTTCTTCCCATTTCGGGGGCCCATAAGATATATAAATATAAAATACATTTTTTTTTTAAAAAATGGGGTCCAAAAAATATGGGGCTCAAGCCATGGCTTTAGTGGCTTGGGCCTTGAGCCGGCCCGGAATATAGTTAGCATTGTGAACCTTCCATATTGATTGTTGCGTCTTGACATGTGTGGTGTAGTCATGGTAATTCCATTTTGTCTATACATGAATAGATGATCGTCTTTATTTTAGTTAGTGTCGTTAATATTCATATATACCCTTTATATAAGCGTGTACGAAACTTCTCTAATCTAATACTTTTTATAGACTATAGTGTCAGTGCATATTAATTCACCAAGATATTTGATGTCTAACTAATAAGATATTGTTTTTGGCCACCGATTTTGTTGACCTACCCTAATCAAAGATTAATTATTTGTGATACTGATTTAAGGTTGTTACAATTGGCATAGATGTGATTTAGGGATAGCAAAACCAGCAGGTTTACTAATAGGATCTTGCTTTAGGGCACCCATTTAGTTCAGCCGCCCCTTGTCAAAAATATTTTTTTTGTGATACAAATTCGAGGGTTGAGCTTAACTGGACATAGATGTAGTTCAGGAATATCTTTAAGCAATATGGACATGTATTCATCTAGTATTCAATATACAGTAGAAGTGTAGTATCATAAAGTTTAGTCCACAAAATGATGAGCTATGTAGTGTGTAAGACTTCAAAGTCAGAAAAATTGGACTGGCTAGTAACTGTATTTATCTGTAATCAATTGTAAACGATAATATATGAAGCATGGTAAAGCAGAACGACAAACTTACTGTTATTGTTGTATTAGTTTGCACATTTATGAAATTGGGTAAGAGTACGTACGCTTAGTATTTTAGTACCATCCCA
Source organism: Solanum medicagineum (assembly GCA_026153255.1). Classification (NCBI taxonomy): domain Eukaryota; kingdom Viridiplantae; phylum Streptophyta; class Magnoliopsida; order Solanales; family Solanaceae; genus Solanum; species Solanum medicagineum. Next base: position 1,501 of record JAPFFP010042999.1, read on the forward strand.
CATTATTTACGGTGGTGGGATGTTCGTGTAATATATATACCATTACATCAAAGAAGTGAATTGATGCCAACCACGGGCAAGAGCCACGGTGTTGTTACCCACTTAATGCATTCGCGGTTGAGTTTTGCTAGTTTTACCTAAAGTCTATCTGGTTGTCTCAGTTACAACTAACATTTAAAAAGGTTCCATATGTAGCTTGACAAAAGTTTACCTTTGCTGTGCTGTACTGCAACTCTGCAAAGTGTTTACCCAAAACTGGTTTGAGCTTCTGGTGTAAGAAATTATAGCCTATATGTGCTTTAAAAAAAAAAATCAAATACAATAGCGAAGAGATCTTCTTATGGACTTAAGCATCCTCATCAATTGTTGACTTCTCGTTTTCTCTGTTTATTATATATTTTCCTTATCCACATTCAAACTATTCGATTAACGTCAAGTTTGACGTGGTAGAACTCGATCAAATCGTGACAAACTATGTAGACACTTAAGCATCATCATCAATTGCGACTTCTCGTTTTCTCTATTTGTTATACATTGTACTTACCCACATTCAAACTATTCGAATATCGTTGAGTTTGATGTGTTGGAACTCGATCAAAATTGTAACAAACTATTTAGGCTTATCTATTGTGTTAACCACTTATCCAAAACTCTCCACAAAAATGATTTAAACTTTTTCATTTATACTTTGATCGTACAAAATCAAACAAACAAGCAACCAATATATGCCACACAAAACTAATACATAGATTGAGTGATGAACAAAGATAGCAGAAAGGAAAAACACTCCAAAACTCAAAATTGTACATTCATAGACAGAATAAAATTAACTGGTGAAGTTTGAGAGGAAATCAAATGTACAGAAGGCATGTATGAGTGTCACGACGCTGACCTAGAGTCTAGAAGTGACATGGCAAATGGGAACCCCAGAGTCCCCAAAAAAGCCTCAAAGTATCCAAATTCACATCATCAGTTCGGAAGCGTATTCAAATAGTAAGCACATAGTTCTAAGGGATGGGAAAGTAGGACTCACACTATACAGATATCAGAGGGATAGGGATTAACATGGAATCACATAGCACGAAGCACATAAGAATTAAGGGGTAAGTATGACTCATTCTATGGGGGTAATACAGGCTTGGGATCTTCTTCATTTTCACATCAAACATACATATATAGCATAATTCCCATAATCAATCCATAATAGCCATAATCATAATCGTAGGGTTCAAATACAACACATAACATATAGATCCGACCAAAGTCTACAAGGTATCCAACAATGCCTCTAATCATAAGATAGGACGGGGGCCAAGACATATCCCTGCTCACCCTCAAAGTAAATAACACAAATGGAAGCAATATAGGTAGAGGAATGGTGGCTTGTCCTTGGAAGATATGACTCACCACATCAAATGTCTCGATTTCGATCTAGCGTCTAACGGTGGATGAAAGTAATCTCCAGTCCCTACAAGGTGAGATCATGTAGGCAAAAGTATGCGTTAGTACATTTGAATGTACTAAGTATGCGGGGTGCAATGCATATAACCTACCAAAACCTGTATACAATGTTAGATGGAAAGGGCACATAATATATAAAGAGATTTATAGCAAAGAATGTAATATAACAAGATGCTATGAAATTTATAATGCATAAATATATAGTGGGGATGTGACCATAACTGAAATGAGTAAGACCAAACGAGCTATTACTTAGAATCTCGATAAAATCCCCTCATCGGTAAAGAGGTAATCTACTTGTCAAAGGTAAACCATACTTCACCTTATAGGAACAACACCCATTTTGGATAGGATTTTCACATGTAGCATATCACATCATGTTATATCATGTCTTTTCCTTATGGGAACAACGCCCATTTCGGAGGCATCTTTCCTTATGGGAACAACACCCATTTTGGAAAGGAACCTATGGTAGGAACATAGTTCAAGGAAAGAGAGAAAATCCTTGATCCATCGATGCTAAATCATTATCCTACAAGAATACATATATGTACATATTTACATGCTTTTAAAAGAGACAATAATCATTTCCAAAACCATTTCAATACATTTTTGGGCTTAAAGGCCAAACACCATTCATAATAATTCTTACTTAGGCTCAATTACCAAAATCATAGTTTATAGTCATAATATTCATGCATAGGAATAGCCCATTCATACACTAAATGGTGAAAGCACCCAAAATGCTTAAAGAGCCATAATCAATAGACATATATGTGATCACATTCTTTTCATAACCAATATCTTATCAAAATCATATCATAGAACATAATTAGGCTTAACCCACTTCATAATTTTCAAAATTTCCAATGTTCATGAATGCATATGCCATGAATGATGTAAGGATAACATGGGTAATTAAGATTCAATCTAAAATTAATAATATAATATGAAATTCAAGTGAAAACATAATTAAATCCACATTTAGAATCATAATACAATCACTCATGCATAAACAAGTCTTAAAAAGGGACATGCATATTCAAAATCTCATAAATTCAATGTAATCCATAATAATAGGGCTTAAAGTAACTTAAAATCATCAAATATGTGCAGCCCATACATCAATTTGATTTATTAAATCCAAATACTGAAAACCCATATTCAAAGAGAGCTTAAATTCATGAAATTTTGATTGAAAAGATTTGGGTCTCTTTGGTTGGAAGAAACCAAAGATCAACCCAAATACCTAAGCTAATGAAGGAATTCCAAGAAAAACTTGAAGAGAAATGAAGTCCTCCCTTGATTCTCAAACTAAAATCCCCATTAGAGTTCTTGAGAGAAACTTGAGAGAATTTGATTTTTGAAACTAAGGGTTTAGTCTTGAATGAGGGTTTTGAATTAGTGTAGGAGAAGTTTAGGAGTGTAAAGAGGGGGGGGGGGTTTAAAGGACTTAAAAAGCCTTGGAATAATTTTGAGACAAAAGTGAGTCATACGGTTGGGCCACATGGGCCGTGTGGCTTCACACGATCTGTACCTCTGCCTGTGGCAGCAACCTTTACCAAAATAAAACATTCCACGCCAACAGTGAAGCAACGCTTAGAATATTTTCCACCGTGGAGGCTATATGGGCACCCTTATGATCCGTGGGGCATCACACGAGCTGTGTGAGGGGCCGTGTGACTTCACTTAGTCTCAAAATGTTGGGACTTCACACCAAGGACATCACACGGCCTACCACACGGTCCGTGGAGTGTCACACGGACTGTGAGGGGTCCAGTGTGATGTGTCTTGGTTTTTAATCCCCACAATTTGGAACCAAACAGTGTTCAGGGGCCAAGGGTCACTCCACAAGACCCTACACGGTCCGTGTGACCTCACACGGGCCTTGGGGTCCTCCTTGGGGTGCCACTTGGTCCAATAACTTCAGGAAAACAAAATTTGAAGCTCCAACGAAATTGTACAATACCAAGGTCGTTACATCATCTCCCCCTTGGGAACATTCATCCTCGAATGTGGTAGAACAAGGATTGAAAGGTTTGACTTAGAACATGAACAAGGTACAATGCATAATTCATCATTTGAAAATCATCAAGTTGTTAAAACACATATCAAAACATATTCAAATCATTTTAAAACATCATAAAATAAATCATTTTCGTGCAGACGTATGCATGCAATGTCATGGGACTCAAGAGTGAAAAAATTAGGACCATTAAGAATAGGAAGAACCTAATACCATAGGCTTAAGTAGATAGGTAGGGATATCACTTCATCATGTCCAAGTCTGCCTCCCACTTAGCACTCTTTATATTTTGGTTCCTGCAAAGCACCATCACCGAAGCCACATCCTTATTATGAAACCCCCTCACTTGCCTATGCAAAATTTCAATCAAAACTTCTTCAAAGGACAATTCCTTCTCAACCTCAACACCTTCCAAAGGCACAATAGCACTAGTATAACCAACCAACCTCCTCAACATAGACACATAGAAAATCGAATGAATAGAACTTAAACCCCGGTGCAAATCCAATCTATAAGCCATATTCCCACACCGCTTAACAATCTCATAAGGGCCTATATACTGGGAAACTTAACTTGCCCTTCTTTCCAAAACGCATCACACCCTTTAAAGGTAATACCTTCATATCCACCCAATCACCAATAGAAAACTCATGATCCCTCTTTCCAACATCCAATTAAAATATTTGGTGACTTTGAACCATCTTCTACTTTTCCCTAACTGATTCCACTCTTTCCACAACCCCCAACACTAAATTCAGGCCTATAGAAGTCATCTCATATAAGTCAAACCATCCCACAAAAGACCTACACCTTCTACCACACAAAACCCCACGCGTGCCATACCAGTGCTAACGTGAAAGCTATTATTGTAAACAAAGTCAATAAGTAGTGGATGATCACCCCAATTAACCTTGAACTCCAATACGAAAGACCTCGACATATCCCCTAAAGTTTGAATTATCTTCTCATCTTTCTCAACGGATTGAGGATAAAAAGTTGTATGTACTTCAACTTCACCTTAGGGCCAAGCCCCCTTTGAGATGATTTACAAAAGTGAGAGGTAAGTCGGGTACCGCAATCCAACATAATACAAGTAGGCATATGATCTAGTGAACAAACTCTAAATTACATAACTTGGCATTTGTTTTCAACATTGAGAGTAGTCTCAATTGATAAAAGGTGAGCCGACTTAGTCATCCAGTCAACGATACCCCAAATTGAATCAAAATGCTTTCGGGTTTGAGGCAAACTAACCACAAAATCCATTTCTGCCTCTTCCCTCTTCCAAGGAGAAACTTCAATATCTTGAGTCAAACCACCGGTTCTTTGGTGTTCTACCTTCGTTTGCTGACAATTTAAGCATTTAGATACAAACTTGGCTATATCCTTCTTCAAACTATGTGACCAATACACATATCTCTAACCTTAGTACCTCTTAGTAGATCTCAGGTGAATAGGATAATGAGATTTATGGGCTTCACTCATGATCATATCCTTATGACCATCAACATCCTAAACATATAGGTGATCTTGGTACCGAATTACACCATCTCCCCCTTGGGAGAAAACCTCTATCTTATTGTAAATCAACCTCTTCAACTCAACCAACAATGGGTCTAAGTCTTGTTTTGCCTTAACATCAACAACAAAAGATTCGGCCCCATTTTGAACATGAATGCATCCATCGTTAGAGTCGACCAACCTAACACCCAATTTAGCAAAACAATGATCTTTTGCCAACTTTTTCTTCCCTTCATCAACATGAGCCACGTTTTCCCCTAGATAGCCTATTAAGAGCATTAGGCTACAGCACTTGCATTGTCGGAATGATATTGTATGCTCACATCATAGTCCTTAAGGAGTTCCAACCATCTTCTTTGTCTCAAGTTAAGATCCCTTTGAGTGAACACCCATTACAAATTCTTGTGGTCGGTGAAATCATCAATGTGCACCCCATACAAATAATGTCTCCAAATCTTGAAGCCGATGTAAGCCTATTTCCCGAAGTGTGAAACTCTTCTCACACTCATCCGACCATACAAACATGGCCTTCCTTAGGTCAAAATGGTCAATGAAGATGCAATTGATGAGAACCCTTAAACAAACCTCCTATAATAACCCGCCAACCTAAGAAAACTTTGAATATCCAAAGGAGCAAGCTTGTTAAATAATCCACATCCTTTAACAACTCCTGTCTAACCTCATCTATAAGATCAACTATAACATGTTCTTTGAATAGATTGCATTACAACCCAAAGTAACTCTCCATATTCGATAGGGAATGATGGCGATAGAAAAAAGACATGTTCCATGGCACGATAAGGATCATGAAAAAGAGAAATACTTCTTAAAACGCCTTGTAGCCTCCTACCCATAGATGTAGCATGCTTCATACCCATGAATAAAACTATACTTGACGCGCCATGTTGGACTCCGAGGACCATTTATAAATCTAGTGCTCTGATATCATCTCTGTCACGACCTGGACCTAGGGTCCAGGAGTGAGATGGCGAATAAGAACCCGACAGTCCCCAAACAAGCTTCAAAGTATCCAAATTCACATCATAGGTTTGAAAGCATATTCAAATAGTAAACACATAGTTCTAAGGGATGGGAAAGTAGGACTTACACCATGGGAATACCACAGTTATAGAGATTAACATGGAATCACATAGAACATATCACATAACACATAAGAACTAAGGGGTTGGTAAGTATGACTCACTCTATGGGGTTAATCTGGGGCTAATACGGGGCTTGGGATCTTCGGCATTTTCACATCAAACATACATGTATAGCATAATTCCCATAATCAATCTATAATAGTCATAGTAAGGTTCAAATACAATACATAGTATATATATCCAAGGAGAATCTACAAGATGTCCAACAATGCTTCTAATCATAAGATAGGACGGGGGCCAAGACATGTCCCAGTCTCACCCTCAAAGTAAATAACACAAATGGGATAAATATAGGTAGAAGAATGGTGGCTTATCCTTAGAAGATAGGACTCACCACAACAAATGTCATGATTCCGATCTAGCGTCAAACAGTGGATGAAAGTGATCTCCAGTCCCTACATGGTGAGATCATGTAGGCAAAAGTATGCGTTAGTTTGTTTGAATGTATTAAGTATGCAAGGTGTAATACATGTAACTTACCAAAACCCACATATAATGTTAGATGACAAGGGCACATAATATAGAAAGAGACTTATTGCAAAGAATGTAATATAACTAGACTGCCCATATATCCTAGCAGCTACAAACATAAGCTGATGTAGTATTTGGATAATGAGTACATCTGCACCATTAGCACGTGCAGGCACACTCAAACACAAACATATATGTATACAATGGTAGACCTAAATAGACACTATACGGTGCTCAAGCACACATTGTTTTTTTAACCAAGCAAATTCCATAAAGCAAACTAGTATTATCATGCCAATAGACCGATCTAGCACCCTTTGGTGATTAGTACAATGACAACATACCACTAAAATCCCACAAAGTGGATTTGGGCAAGATAGAATATACGCACACTTTACGACTACCTCGATTATTTTTAAAAGACCCTCGGCTCAAGTGAAGCAAATGAAAATAGTAATGTAAAGAAAAAATCATCATGAAGAAAACTAATAGAAAAGAAACAGAGAGCATTCATACAAGGAACAGTAACATCAACGAAATAGTGTGATCACCTAAACATAATAAACAACCGGTGATAATATATACCAAAAGCCAGAACTACATGAATAAGACTAATACTTCAACAGAATCCACACGACACTCCAGACTACCACCAAGCCTTACCTCATCAAAAAGTAAGATAACACCCAATAATATATTACCCTTCTATCCTAGTCCACGACCTCCATAACGCTCTTATCTAAAATTATGTCCTCGATAAGCTGAAATCGCGTCATGTTCTAGCTCTATGTATATACATATAACAAATACACTAACTCTAGACCTACTTACAATTCTGAACATGTTCAACCAAGATATAGACAAACAGGGGCACACTGAGTAAAACAAAAGCCAAATATGAAACATACCCAAAGGATGTTCAAGCTTGAAAGAACTCTTGGCCGTTGCAAGACTGAAACTTTGTTGATCTCTTGCTATAAATTTCAAGCATCTAAAGAACATCAAATTCACAACAAAAAAGGCAATTTCCTTTACCCCTACCAAAAAAATGGAACAAACAGAGATCCCACACAGATAAATACACACTTAGAAACACAATTCAAGCAAAGGGTATCTTTAAATTTACTCAAAAATGCAAGAAAACAAACAAAGTTGTGAACTTTTTTATGTGGTAACTTTTTTCACATCAAAATCAAGAATCAATAATTCTAAACAAAATTTTTACCAGAATTCAACAGAGAACAAATTGGGGTTTTCCTGAATCGTACATGAAACTTAATGATTTTTGTTTGAATTCACAAGAAAACTCTCTGAGTTATATGAATTAATATTAAGGAAAAGGGTCAAAAATGCCCTTGTACTAGCCCCGAGTCCGTTAGTGCCATTTAAACCAGGGCATTTTTAACCCATTTCTGATAGTACAAGGGTGTTTTTGACCCTTTCTGATAGTACAAGGGCATTTTTGACCCTTTTCGCATATTACATATGCATTTTAAACCTATTGAGTTCCTAATAAAAAAAATTATTTTTAAAGAATTTTTTTTTTAAAAAAAATCACATTAATTAATAGAAATGTAAGAAAATAATTTTTTTTCTTAATCTCATTTTATCAATGAAAATAGAACAACGTATCCCTGAAACAAATAATATATATATTTATCCTACTTCAATTCGAGAAAAAAAATTAAAAATTTGTTTGCTTTATTCTAATTACTATTTTTATTGTTATCTAAACAAAAATTAATGTTGGGTTTACTATAATCTTATATTTATTATATATATTATTTGTTACAAGGGTACAATGTTCTATATTAATTGATAAAATGAGATTAAGAAAAAAATTATTTTCTTACATTTTATTAGATAATGTGATTTTTTAAAAAAATAAGAAAAAAATTCTTTAAAAATAATATTTTTTATTAGGAACACAATATGTTTAAAAAAAATATATAATCTATGAAAAGGGTCAAAAACGCCCTTGTACTATCAGAAATGGGTAAAAAATGCCCTGGTTTAAATGGCATTAACGGATTCGGGGCATTTTTGACCCATTTCTGATAATACAAGGGCAGTTTTGACCCTTTCTGATAGTACAAGGGCATAAATGGCCCAAAGTATAAATGGAGGGCATTTTTTATCCTTTCTGATAGTACAAGGATATTTTTGACCTTTTTCTCTTAATATTATATTCTTATATATATTATATGCTTGGATTTGTTTATATTATAATGACGTCATAGAGGTTACTTAAAAGGTGCAACGACTTCATTTTGTTTGCGTGGTTGTGGCGGTTTGCTTAACCTAATTGTTTGATCTAGATTTCCTTCACACAAAGAATTTTAAGGAAAGAATCAATCTTTAGTTTATTTTAATTAATGAATTCTTTAGTCAATTAAATTGCAAATATTGAAAGTCTTTTCCTTTTTTTTAAAAAAAAAAGAATAATTTCTTGCTCAATCAAATACAATTACATAAATTGAGACAAAGAAAAAAAATTATTGATCATACTTTTTTCTTAGAATTATTTATTTGGACAATTCAGAAAAATATTAATCAGATCTAATGTACCAAAAAAGAACAACAAGAAGAGAGCCAAAATAAGAAGAATGTATAACTATAAGTTTAAACCATTCAATATTCAAAATTCACTAGTCGTAATGGAGGTAATGTCTTGCCTTGCTAATACGAAAACTCATAAAAGAAAAAACAATTGATGCACAAAGTCTTATGTGTTCACGCAAAGTTTGACAAAGACATGTACTCTAACAAAACGTAGTGTAGGCAATTCATAACCTCTTTCCCTGCTAATAAGAAAAATCATAAGAAAAACATCTTGATACACAAAGCATTTCGCGTTCACATAGAATCTACAAAAAAACTACAACCCTATAAAGGTGATATGGGTTGTCTATATATCTTGATGCAAACACTATTGACTAATTCCACGAGTCAAATCTATAACATATAATATGTGTCATCATAAAGAAATAATTTATAATCATACCATTGCTCAAAGACTTGCTTAGTTAATAAGGAAGATCATATAACTTAGAAAAATGAATGAATTGCCTTATGTTGTTGTTGGTTATTGGTTGGATCATGGATGTAATTAAATTTACTAAATAATAATGTCAAAATGGATTCCACAATTTGCTAAGATTTCTTCCCTTATATAAGTAACCTAGCAACCAAACTAGATATATATACATTCATGTGGTGGTACAATTCCATCACTATAATCATCACAAATCTTCATCTTCTAAATTATATTATCAGATATCAACCTTTTCATAATAATCATTCTTTAAGAAAATATTTGTGCCTACTATGGCATATACAACTGAAATTGGAACCATTCAGTACTTGAAATTCACTAGCTCGACTAGTGGTAGCCTATTGCTTTACTAATAAGAAATACTATAAAATGGGGCTAATGGGTACACAAAACATCTCCTCTTTCATGTAGGGTTCAACGAAGAGATGCAACCCAAGGAGGTGAGATATACACAATCTACCTTCATATAGGACTCAACAGCTAATTCTACTGCTAGAACTTGTAACCTATAAGCCATTTTATTCCAGAAAGCCAATCTTGGTTAAAACGTCATTCCTCACTTTACTAAGATCTCTTCCCTTAAGTATCCTTCCAACACCTTCACACATAGAAGGAGGAGCAATGTGAATCCTAGCAAACTTCTTAGCTAGATATTCATGTGGTGGTAACATTGCCTCATCACAATATTCACCTTCTTCAACAACACTTCCACTATAACCACCATTCCCCATGGATCAACTTGATGATTTCTTGTTGTAAATCTTGGACCAATCAGGAATGTTGATAGGAGCTGATGATTGTTTTGGCACATGAGTGGACTCATTTTTGCTAATTGTAGTACTTTTAGCTTTTGGGAGTGTTGGAGCGATCACCTTTGGAGTACTAGTGGATAGTTTCCTCTTCACAATATGATGACTCCATATATCTTGTTCTTGAAAACCTCCATTAAAGTCCATTTGTGTTCCTCTGTTTGCAAATAAGAGAAAAGAAATTAAAATAATAATAACATACCCAGTAATATCCAATAAGTGGGGTCTAAGAAGGGTAAAATATACGCAGACTCTACCACTACCTTATAGAGTCAGGAAAAGATTGATTTCTTCAATGAGTCTTCAACTTCTATGTGTGTTGGTGTAGAAATATTTATACAATGTTCCTTGAACTCTTCAAAACGTCATTGAGCGTGTGACAGATTCTCCAAAAATAGCCCTTTTTGGAGAATCCGATGCGACTACAACAAGAATCTTGAAGAGTTCGAGCAACTTAGCTTGATTGAATATACATTTGTTCAATACCATTGAGCGTGTGGCGGATTCTCCAAAAATAGCCCTTTTTTTGAAAATCCAACACGACTGCAACAATGATTTTAAACAGTTCGAGCAACTTAGCTTAATTGTGTATATATTTGTTCCTCGAACTCTTCAAAGTGTCGTTGACTGTGTGGCGGATTCTCCAAAAATAGACCTTTTTTGGAGAATCCAATGCGACTGCAACAATAATTTTAAAGAGCTCGAGCAACTTAGCTTGAATGTGTATCATCGGTGATTCATCGCACTTAAGAATCATTCAAGAAACCAACATTTTTCAAATAGCTTGATTGTGTGTCATCCACGGTACATAGCACTAAAGAATTATTCAAGAAATCAATATTTTTCAAATAGAATTCAAGAATCATTCAAAAAATCAACAATTTTCATAAAATCATCGAGTGCATATAAAATCCTCCAAAAATATTGAATTTTTTTAGGATCCAACACAAATGTAGGAAGAATCTTCGAAACTCAATTGGTTGGCTGCGAATATGTAGCCCCATCCCCCATTTTTTCTTCCTCTACCCCCAATTTTTTTTAAGAAACACGAACATGGCGACCTTTTTTTTTTAAAGAACTAGAACAACATAACAATCAGATCATTTTGTCAAGACCCAACCCCGGGGCCATGACTGGTGTCGATTGGACACCTAGACCTACGTTCAACTACAAGTTCCATCTTTATATATATACGAAATCTACCGAAATTTTGGCAGAGTTTCCTCTGTTTTACTGACTATCCCCACCTGTAGCAGCACCCAGAATACAGTGACAAGCACACACACACACACACACACATATATATATATATATATATACATATCAACGCGGACCGACAAGGTCTCCGCTGCGGTCTTGCCGCCTAATAAAGTATCATACATATACAACCACATCATGCATTAGACTGGTTATCCACTCGTGTCCACGACCTCTACATAACAGAATGAAACATATCATAGGACAGGGTCCCGCCGTACCCTCGAAGCACCAAAAGAGAACGTAGTAACAAAAGTGTCACGACCCGACCCCGGGGCCGTGACTAGTGCCGATTAGGCACTAATCCGAATACTAAATCACAATTATCACCTT
>JAPFFP010043000.1:0-36282 GCA_026153255.1 Solanum medicagineum
ATAGAGTTAAAGGTATTGAAGGAGCAATTAAGGGATTTGTTGGAGAAGGATTTCAATAGGCCTAGCCAATCACCCTTGGGTACACCGGTGTTGTTTGTGAAGAAGAAGGATGGATCCCTTAGAATGTGTATTAAATACCGACAACTTAATAGGGTCACCATAAATAATAGGTATCCTCTTCTAAGGATTGATGATTTGTTTGACCAATTGCAAATCTTCGGTCTGTGTACCATCAAGTGAAGGTGAGGTAGTGTGATGTTCCTAAGACAGCCTTCCGGACTAGGTATGGGCATTATGAGTTTGTGGTGATGTCGTTTTGGGTTGACCAATGCATTGGCTATCTTCATGGATCTTATGAATAGGGCCTTCAAACCCTACCTTGATTTGTTTGTTGTGGTCTTCATTGATGATATTTTAGTCTATTCACATAGTAAGGAGCATATGGGCCATTTGTGGGTAGTGTTACAAAGATTGAGGGAAGAGAAGTTGTATGCCAAGTATTGAAAATGTGAATTTTTGTTAAGAGAGGTTGCATTCCTAGGTCATGTGGTGTTGGGGGGCGGTATTAAGGTGGATCCTAAAAAGATGGATGTGATTAGAAATTGGCCTAGACCGTTGACCCCGCCGGATATTAAAAGCTTCTTGGGCTTAGCGAGTTACTATCGGAGGTTTACCAATGGTTTCTCTTCTATTTCTTCTCCTATGACCAAGTTGACTCAAAAGAAAGCCAAATTTTTGTGGATCAATGAGTGTCAAAAGATTTTCCAAAAATTGAAAGATAAGCTTGTGTCCGCTCCGATATTGTCACTACTGGGAGGGCTAGAAGAGTTTGTTGTGTATTGTGATGCTTCTAGAGTTGGTTTAGGTTGTGTTCTAATGCAAAATGGTAAGCTGATAGCCTGTGCTTCTAGACAACTCAAAGTGCATGAAAAGAATTATCCTACACATGATTTGAACTAGTCGCCATGGTATTTGCATTAGAGATTTGGCGTCATTATTTGTATGGGGTGCATGTTGATGTGTTTACCGATCCTAAGAGTCTCCAATATGTCTTCACTCAAAAGGATCTCAGCTTGACACAAAAAAAGGTGTCTAGAACTTCTTAAGGACTATGATATGAGTGTGCATCATTATCCCTGTAAGTCTAATATGGTGGCCGATGCTTTGAGTAGGGTTTCCATGGGTAGCGTAGCACATGTTGATGATACTGACAAAGGGGTGGCTAGGGAGGTCCATCGGTTGTCAAGATTGGAGTTAGGTTGAAAGAGGTTGATAATGGTGTTGTTGTTGTTGTTGATGGTTCAAAATCTTCATTGGTTGAGGAGGTGAAAGCTAAGCAAGATCTTGACCCCGCTTTGTTGGAATTGAAGGGATTAGTAAAAGATGGTAAGGTGGAGGTTTTCTCCCAAAGGGGAGATGGTGTCCTTAGATACCAAGGTAAGTTGTGTGTAACTTGTGTTGATGGCTTGAGAGAAAATATTCTTGATGAGGCTCATGGTTCTTCTTATTCTATTCACCCTGGGTCTACTAAGATGTATAGAGATTTGAGAGAGGTGTATGTGTGGGGGAGGTATGACGAGGGACATTCCCAAATTTGTATCCGGTTGTCATAGTTGACAACAAGTCAAAGCTGAGCACCAAATGTTGGGTGGCCTAGCACAAGACATAGAGATTCCTACTTGGAAGTTGGACGAGATTAATATGGATTTTGTGGTTGGGTTACCCAAGACTAGAAAGGGTTTTGATTCCATGGGGGTTGTGGTTGACAGGATGACGAAATTGGCTCACTTTCTACAGGTTCAGAGCACATATGGGACTGATGATTATGCTAGGTTGTACATTCATGACTTGGAGAGATTGCATAGGGTTCGTTTGTCCATTATATATCAGATCATGGTGCTCAATTTTCTTCAAGTTTCAAAGAGGTCTTAGTACAAGAGTTAAACTTAGTATGATCTTTCACCCTCTAACGGAAAGCCAAGCAAAAACAACTATCCACACACTTGATGATATGCTTAGGGCTTGCGTGTTGGAGTTCAAGGGTAGTTGGCATGATCATCTTCCATTGATTGAGTTTGCCTATAACAATAGCTATTATTCTAACATTGGTATGACCCCTTTTGAGGCTCTTTATGGTAGACATTGTAGATCACTTGTTGGGTGGTTTGAGGTTGGAAAGGTGGATTTGTTGGGACTAGATCTGGTTGTGGAGGGTCTTAAGAAGGTTAGGATGATTTAGAGAAAGGTTGAATACGACCCAAAGTTGCCAAAAGTCCTATGCCGATGTAAGAAGAAGGGATCTTGAATTCAAAGTTGGCCATTTGGCTTATTTGAAGATTTCATCTATGAAGGGTGTGGTTTGGTTTGGTAAGAAGAGCAAGTTGAGTCCAACATCTGTGGGTCCTTATAAGGTAATAAGGAGGATTGACAAGGTAGCTTATGAGTTGGAATTGCCTAGTAAGATGGATTTGGTTCATCCAGTCTTTCAGGTATCCATGTTGAGGAAATGTGTGGGAGACCCTTATGCTATTGTGTCTCTTGATGTTATGGGTGTTGTTGAAGACAATGTGATTTACGAAGATTTTTCGGTTCAGATTTTTGATAGACAAGTGAAGAGGTTGAGCAACAAGGATGTGGCTTCCATTAAGGTCCTGTGGAGGAATCAACAAGTTGAAAGCGCTACTTAGGAGGCCGAAGCAGACATGCAAAAATGATGTCCTTAACTTTTCCACTCCACTTAATCCTAAGGTATACTAAGTCCCCTATGTGATTTTAAGTCTTAAGTCCAGCCCTCATTTCATTGGATGCATTCATGTTTAAATTGACAAGTTCATGATGATTTTACACTTTTGTTGAGATTTTTGAAATGATGTTTAATGCATTGTTGCATCTTTATGTGGGCTGAAATCATCATGTTTATGTGTCTCATATACCTTTCTTTGACATTCGGGGACCAATGTTTCCAAGGGGGAAATAATGAAACGACCCCAAAAAGTGCTACAAAATGTACCTCGAAAGTGTCCAAAATTGTAATTTCCATATATCTCAAAATCCGTGCGTGATATAAAAAATCTGACTTCATATTCTTATTCAGGGAGCAAAATTGAGTGGGAGATGGGTCTAAACCTAATTTAAGAGCAAACGAACTGCAATTTAATTTTTCACAATTTGCAAATTCCAGTAACGATCTGTGCCTCTGGCGCGACGCCGCCTGGGTTCAGATCAGTGTTATTTTGGCCTATTATTTCTTGTCTGGTCCAAGGCCTTTGGATCTTTGGCCTAAGCCGTTCGATGCATGAAAATACCTATGCTTAGCCATATTGCACCGTCATATCGTCCAAAACATTCCCAGTACTCACTCAAACACTTAGAGAAATATTTCACCGCAAATTTCAAGTCCCAAAACGCATCAGGATTTTAACGATTACACTCGAGCTTCATGTGTCCATTTCCAATCCTCTTCAAGAATTTTCCAAAGTTAAGGTATGTGGGTTTCAACCATTGGGTACTTTCACCTATGGTGCCCAAGCTTCCTTTTTACCTAAAATACATATTTCTAAGTTTATTTTCCATATGAGTTTTTTATTGTGAATTTGAAATGTACTACATTAGGGTTTTGTAAAAGTATGACTATTTATGCATGTTTTGAGCTATGAATCTTAGATCTATCTTGAGATTTGATGAAGGATTTTGATGTATATTGTATGATGGTGTTACCAATTATTGGTGGGATGATTTTCTTCAAGCTTTCTTGCATGATTTCACTCTTTAATTGCATGGTTTTACACTAGCATTGCACACCCACCAAATGTTTGATAAAATGTCCGGTTATGGTTTCTTGAAGAATTGAAGGTCCAATGCATGTCTTATGAGTTAAATGACTTTGTGATGATGAAATAAATGTATGTATATGGTATTCTCCTATATAGTGTTGGAATTTAACCATGCCCTACTTGGGGGGTCAAGAGCCTAGGTAACCATATTGAGGGATTTGTACCTTGACAATCGGGTTGAGGGGTTTGTACCTCAATCACCATGGGTGGTAGGGTGCGACAATCCACCAACCAATCGAAGGGTTTGTGCCTTTGTAACCATGTAGAGGGGTTTATACCTCAATTACCATGGGTGGTAGGGTGCGACGATCTAGCAACTATGTCGAGGGGTTTGTACATTAATAACCAATTGACGATTTTGTACCTCAATCACCAACGGTGGTAGGGTGAGATGATCCACCAACTAATAAAGGGTTTTGTACCTTGATAAACTATGATTTCTATAATGATGGTCTCTTCTTGCACATGTCTTATATTCTATGTAAGCATGATTTACTTCAAGCATCTTCCACGCATGCCATATTGTTATATGCTACTCATTGCCTATGCTTATGCATTACAATTATGATGCTTATCTCTTGTGCATTGTATCATACATACTTAGTACATTCAAAAGTACTAACGCATACTCTATGCCTACATAATGTCACCATGTAGGAACCGGAGCCCCATTTGAGCATCTTCCTCCATGTGGCAAGTACGAATTCTCTTAAGCTAGTTGGTGAGTCCTCCATTCCGGGGACAATGTCTATGATCTCATGCTATGTACTAAGACTATCTTTCTTTTATGTATGTATTGACTTATCTATGTAGTAAAGGTGTTGTTGGACATGTTATGTACTGAGCCTTGACTCTCTTGTTTTGATGCTTATGTTATGAAAATATCCATTTAGTCCCATTCCCCTTATTTCTACTCTTAATTTGTTGTTTAATTGCTTCTCTATCAATGATGTGTAATAATATGCTAAGAGGCTTGTTTGGAGTATCTTCGGGTTCCCCATTTGCCGTGTCACATCTAGGCCCTAGGCTTGGGTCATGACAAAGAGCCCGTACACCCGAAGAGCAACTGGCTCATAGGGAGCTTCGGGATGCTCTCACCTTGCTAGCTCAAGTCGTGTCTAATCAGTCCAATCAAGGGCCCCAAGCCCCTCATGCTCCTACTACGACATCTCGAGTGAGGGACTTTGTGAGGATGAACCCACTGGAGTTCAATGGGTCTATAGTGGATGAGGACCCTCAAGAATTTATTAATGAGGTATACAAGGTGTTGGCCATCATGGGTGTGAGGTTGGAGGAGAAAGCAGAATAGGCAACTTACCAACTCAAGAGGGTGACTCAAATATGGTATACTCAATGGAAGTAAGAGAAAGGGAACAACAATGTGGTTCTATGGAAGGAGTTTAAGGTAACATTTCTAAACCGGTTCTTCCCTCTTGAGCTTAGGGAGGCCAAAATGATGGAATTCATGAATTTTAAGCAAGGGTCAATGAGTGTGAGGGAGTATGCCCTAAAGGTCAATCAACTCTCTAAATATGCTCTACACTTGGTTGCCGATCCGAGGTCTAGAATGAATGAATTTATGATTGTTGTATCTGATTTGGTGAGTGAGGAGTGTCACTCTACTATGTTGATTATTGATATGGATTTGTCCCGCCTAATGACATATGCCGAATAAATGGAGGGGGAGAAGCTGAGGAAAGGAGGAGTGGTGAGGCCAAAAGTGCCTGTTTTGATGGTAAGTTCCAAGGTGTCAAAAGTGGTTGATTTCATCATGTCCAAGGGTCTACTCATGCTCCTAATAGAAGTGACAACCCAAGGGTCCAAGGTGTTGTTCATGTGGCGCTCAATGCTATGTGTCCAAAATGTGGTAGGGCTCATAGAGGCCCATGTTTGAGAGACACCAATGCTCGTTTCGGTTGTGGTGAAGTGGGGCATAAGAAGGTTGATTATCCTCGTAATCAAAACAAGGGAGGAGATGTTCGTCCACAAGGTCGGGGTGCAAATGCGGTTCCTTTTGGGAGAGGAGGCCAACGAGGTGGAGCCCAAGGCACAATCGGTTCTATGCTCTTCATGGGAGGCAAGGGGTTGATGAGGTGCCCGATATCATCATCGGTATGTTCAAAGTCTTTGATTTTGATGTGTACGCATTAATAGACCCAGGTGCCACTTTTTATTTTGTTACCCCTCTTATTGGTAAAAAGTTTCATTTAGAGCCCGAATTGTTGTGTGAGTCTTATGAGGTATCTGCTCCCATTGGTGCATCTATTGTTGCTGGAAAGGTCTATAGAAATTGTCCCATTTGCATCTTGCAGAAAATATTGCCTTGTGATCTTATTCAGTCTGATATGGTTGATTCTGATGTTATTCTTGGGCTGGATTGGTTGCATGCTTACTATGCCTCTACTGATTGTAGAACACTTAAGGGTCAAGTTACAGTTCCCAAATAAGTCCATCCTTGAGTGGGAGAGTCCTGATGTGGTGGTCAAGGGTAGGTTTATTTCTTGCATTTAAAGCCCAAAAGTTGATCTGTAAGGGGTATCTCTATTATCTTGTAAGGGTTAGGGTTGTTGAGTTCAAAGTCCTTCCTATTCAGTTGGTTCTAGTGGTAAATGAGATCCCTGATGTCTTTCCTAGTGATCTTCCTGGTGTTCCTCCCAAAAGGGATATAGATTTTTATATAGATCTCCTTCCCGATACTCAAATCATTTATATTCCTCCTTACCATGTGGCCCCGACGGAGTTGAAAGAGTTGAAAGAGCAATTGAAGGATTTGTTGGAGAAGGGTATTATTAGGCCTAGCCAATCACCTTGGGGTGCACCGGTGTTGTTTGTAAAGAAGAAGGATGGCTTCTTTAAAATATGTATCGAGTATCGACAAATTAATGTGCTCACCATAAAGAATACGTATCCTCTACCATGGATTGGTGATTTATTTGACCAACTTCAAGGGTCTACTCCCTTCTCTAAGATTAATCGTCGGTCTGGGTATCATCAAGTGAAGGTGAGGGAGTGTGACATTCCTAAGACAGCCTTCTGGAGTAGGTATGGGCATTATGAATTTGTGGTTATGTCTTTTAAGTTAACCAGTGCGCCAGCTATCTTCATGGATCTGATGAATAGGGTCTTGAAACCTTACCATTTTTTGTTTGTGGTGGTATTCATGATGATATCTTGATCTATTCACATGAGTCTCTTGAGGGTGGTGTTACAAATCTTGAGGGAAGAGAAGTTGTATGCTAAGTATAAAAAATGTGAGTTTTGGTTGAAAGAGGTTTCCTTTCTAGGTCATGTGGTATCGGGTGATGGTATAAAGGTGGATCCTAAAAAGACGGAGGTAATTAGAAATCGGCCTGCAACTTTGACTCCATTAGACATTAGAAGCTTCTTGGGCTTAGCGGGTTACTACCGGAGGTTTGTGAATGGGTTCTCTTCTATTGCTTCTCCGATCACCAAGTTGACCCAAAAGAAGGCTAACTTTTTGTGGACCTATAAGTGTGAAAAGAGTTTCCAAACCTTGAAGGATAAGCTTATCTTTGCTCCTATTTTGTCTCTACAGGAAGGGTTGGAAGGGTTTGATGTGTAGTGATGCCTCCTAGATTGGTTTGGGTTGTTTTTTGATGCAAAATGGTAAGGTGATAGCCTATGCTTCTAGACAACTCAAGGTGCATGAAAAGAATTATCCTACCCATGATCTTGAATTGGCCGCCGTGGTTTTGCTTTAAAAATTTGGCATCATTATTTGTATGGGGTGCACGTTGATTTGTTTACTGATCATAAGAGTCTCCAATATGTATTCACTCAAAAAGCTCTCAACTTGAGGCAACAAAGGTAGTTAGAGCTTCTTAAGGATTATGATATGAGTGTGCATTATAATCTCCGTAAGGCTAATGTTGTGGTGGATGCTTTGAGTGGGGTGTCTATGCGTACCCTAGCTCATATTGATGATGGGGGCAAGGAGGTGGCTAGGTAGGTTCATCGATTAGCTTGATTGGGGGTTAGGTTGGAAGAGGTTGATAATAGTGGTATTGTTGTTGTTGATGGTTCAAAATCTTCCTTGGTTGATGAGGTGAAATCAAAGCAAGATCCTAATCCCTCCTTGTTGGAATTGAAGTCTTTGGTGAGTGATGGTAAGGTGGAGGTTTTCTCCCTAGGGGGAGATGATGTCCTTAGGTACCAAGGTACGTTGTGTGTGCCTTGTGTGGATGACTTGAGAAAGAGAATTCTCGATGATGCTCATAATTGTTCTTATTTTATTCACCCCGGTTTTTACCAAGATATATAGAGATTTGAGGGATGTGTTTTTTGTGGGGAGGTATGAAGAAAGACATTGCCAAATTTGTATACAGTTGTCATAGTTGCCAACAAGCCAAAGCCAAACAACAAAGGCCGGGTGGCCTAACCTAAGATATAGAGATTTCTACTTAGAAGTGGTAGGAAATCAACATGGATTTTGGGTTGGGTTTCCTAAGACTAAAAAGGGTTTTGATTCTATTTGGGCTATGGTTGATAGAATGAGAAAGTCGACTCATTTCTTACCGGTCAAGATTACTTATGGGGCCAAAGACTATGCTGAATTGTACTTTCATGAGTTGGTTAGATTGCATGGGGTGTCCTTGACCATCATATCGGATTCTGATTTTTAATTCACTTCTCAGTTTTGGAGGTCCTTCCAAAGAGCTCTTGGTACCAAGGTAAAGCTTAGTACGACCTTCACCCTCAAACGGATAGCCATGCCGAAAGATCTATCCAAACTGTTGATGATATGCTTAGAGCTTGTATTTTGGAGTTTAAGGATAGTTGGGATGATCATCTTCCATTGATTGAGTTTGCTTATAATAATATCTATCATTGGTATGGCTCCTTTTGAGGCCCTCTATGGTAGGCATTTGTAGCTCACAAGTTGGGTGGTTTGAAGTAGGAGAAATGGCATTATTGGGTCCGGATCTGGTCATGTAGGCTATGGAAAATGTAAGGCTGATTAGGGAAAGGTTGAAAACAGCCTATAGTCGTCAAAATTCCTATGCCGATGTGAGGAGACGGGAGCTTGAATTTAAAGTTGGTGATTGAGTCTATTTGAAGGTCTCACCCACGAAGGGTGTGGTTTGTTTTGGTAAAAAGAGTAAATTGAGTCCAAGATATGTGGGTCCTTATAGGGTGTTGAGGAAGATTGGTAAGGTGGCCTATGAGTTGGAGTTGCCTAGTAAAATGGACTTGGTTCATCCAGTCTTTCATGTGTCTATATTGAAGAAGTGCGTGGGTGATCCTGGTGCTATTGTGCCTCTAGACATTATTGGTGTTGTTGAAGATAATTGACTTATGAAAAGGTTCCAGTAGAGATCTTAGATAGACAAGTGAAGAGGTTGAGGAACAAGGATGTTGCGTCCCTCAAGTTTCTTTGGCGAAACCAACAAGTTGAAAGTGCTACATGGGAAGCCGAGGAGAATATACAAAAGCGATATCCCTTTCTTTTCCATTCTACTCAAGCCTAAGGTACTAATCCAAGTCCTTTATGTGTTTTTAAGTCTTATGTATCAACCCTTATATCATTTGCACGCATTCATGTTCTTGTTGACATGTTCATGGTAATTTTGACACATATGTTGAGATTTTTGAAAATGATGTTTAACTACATTGTTGCATTTTCACGACCACCGCCTAGGGGCTAGACGTCACATGGCGAATGGTGATATCATGTAGGCAAGAGTATGTGTTAGTAAGTTTCAATGTACTTAGTGTAGGAGATACAATGCAACAAGAGATAGGCTTCAAAATCAACACGCACAACAATAGACAATAGACATGATATAGCAATATGACATGTATGATCAATGCATGGGTAAAACATGCTTAAATAACTCATGCTAATATAAGATATCATAAGTGAAAAATAGGCCAAGCTAGATTTCCAACCTTGGTTGGTTGATGATGGTCACACCCCATCATCATAGGTGGTGTGGTATAAACCCCTCACATGGTTGATGATTGTCACACCACATCACCCTAGGTGGCGAAGTACAAACCCCTCACATGGTTGATGAGTACAAACTCCCACCTTGGTTGATGATGGTCACACCCTAATCATCCTAGATGGCGAAGAACAAACCCCTCACATGGTTGATGAGTACAAACCCACACCTCTGTTGATGATGGTCACCCCCCAATAATCCTAGGAGGTGAAGTACAAACTCCTCACATGGTTGATGAGTACAAACCCCCATCTCGGTTGATGATGGTCTAATGCAACACTTTATATAGAATTCATCATGTTTATAAGCTCATTTCATCATTAGATATTCAATCACATCATATCTCATGCTTTGTACCTTCATTTACACAAGAAACCCTACCCGAACATTTTATCAAACACTTGGGGGGTTTGTAATGGGGTTAAAAAATCATGTAATTTAGAGATGAAATCTTTTAAGAAAATCTATAGAAAAACCATCAATCAACACATTACGACATCCCCATGACATTAATCAAAACTGCACATAGAGCTCAAAATATGCTAAAACAACCACAATTTCATGAACTAAAGTCACTGTGCAGTAAATTTCTCAATATACAAGACCCACATGTAAAATCAACTTTAAATCATGCAATATTAGTAAAAAAGAGACTTAGGCACCATGGGTCAAAGGATCCAATGGTTCAACACAACGTACCTTAGCTTAGGATAAACTTGGTGACGATTGTAGATGGAGGCTTGAAACTTGAAGAAGAACCTTAGCTTGGGATGAGGGTTTGGGACTTGAGTTTGGGGAGTTAAAAAATGACTAAGTGTTTGAATTAGTATTGGGAAATGTTTAGGATGATATAAGGGTGAAATTTGGCTAAGTATAGATAAAAGTACGTTTGGGAAAACTTGGGCCTAACACTTATAACATTTTGGACGAACTTAAAAAAACAGTGCTCGAAATACACTGAGGCGCGTCGCGAGGTCATCGTGAAAAGCCCTCTGGAATTTGCAGCATGTGCAATTTCATAAATCGTTTTAAAATCGAGGTTAGACCTTTTTCCCATTAATTTGGACCCCCTGAACAAAAGTATGAAGTCATATTTTTGAAATAGCAAACGGATTTGAAGATATATGGAAATTAACATTCTGGGCATTCCAAGACACATTTTGGGGCACCTTTTGGGGTCGTTGCAATATCTCTCCCTTGGGAACATTCATCCCCGAATGTAAAAGAGTCATACAAGATAGGAGTAATCATGAGAAAATCATCCCCAACACAAATGCAACTTAATATGTAAAACACCATTTTCAAATTCTCAACAAAAATGTAAAATCATCATAAGTTTACCAACTTAAACATGAAAGCATATGAATAACATAGGGGCTGAAATCTAAGACTTGAGATCACATGTGGGACTTAGGATTAGTACCTTAGGCTTGAGTGGAGTGAAATAGATGAGGGTACTTCTTTTGTATGTCCGCTTCGGCCTCCCAAGTAGCACTTTCAACTTCTTGGTTTCTCCAAAGGACCTTAACGGATGCCACCTCTTTGTTCCTCAATCTCTTTACTTACTTATCCAAGATCTGAACTGGAATCTCCTCATAGGTAAATTTATCCCCCTCAACACCCTCAACATCAAGAGGCTCAATGGCATTAGGATCACGAACACACTTTCTCAACATAGAGACATGGAACACCGGATGAACCAAATTCATTCCACTAGACAACTTCAACTCATGAGCTACCTTGCCAACCCTCTCTATGACCTCATAAGAAACAACATACTTTGGGCTCAACTTCCCCTTTTTACCAAAATAGACCACACCTTTCATTGGAGAAACCTTCAAATAGACCCAATCACCCACTTGGAACTCTAGGTCTTTCCTCCTTACATTGACATAGGATTTTTGACTACTTTGGGCTGTTCTCAAACTTTCCCTAATCTTTTTAACCTTCTCAAGAGCGTCCATAACAAGATCTGGCCCTAATAATCCACCTCTCCAACCTCAAACCAACCTACAAGTGATATACAACGTCTCTCATAAAGAACCTCAAAAAGAGCCATACCGATGCTAGAGTGATAGGTATTGTTGTAGGCGAACTCAGTCAACTGAAGATGGTTATCCCAACTACCTTTAGGCTCCAATACACAAGCCTTAAGCATAACCTCAAGTGTTTGAGTTGTCCGTTCGGCTTGGTCATCCATTTGAGGGTGGAAGACTGTACTAAGGTGAACACTTGTACCAAGACCCCTTTGGAAAGATCTCCAAAAGTGTGAAGTTAATTGTTAACCATGATCTGATATGATGAACAAAGGAATCCCGTGCAACCTCAATAACTCATGGATGTACAAACTTGCATGTTCTTTAGCCCCATATGTGGTCCTAACCAATAGAAAGTGAGCTGACTTTGTCATCCTATCAACCATCACCCATATGGAATCAAAACCTTTTCTAGTTTTAGGCAACCTAACCACAAAATCCATATTAATACCTCCCACTTCCAAGTGGGAATCTCTATGTCTTGGGTTAGGCCACCCGGCTTTTGATGTTCGGATTTGACTTGTTGACCACTATGGCAATCAGAAACAAATTTAGCAATGTCCCTCTTCATGCCTCCCCACTAATTCACACCCTCAAGTCTCTATACATTTTGGTGGAACCGGGGTGGATAGAGTAAGAAGAATTATGGGCCTCATCAAGAATTCTCTCCCTCAAACTATCAACACATGGCACACATAATCTACCTTGGTACCTAAGCGCAACACCATCTTTCCCATGGGAGAAACTTTTCCCTCTTTCACCAAGGCCTTCAATTCAAGCAAGGAGGAGTCAAAATCTTATTTGGCTATCACCTCATTAACAAAGGAAGACTTGGACCCATCAATAACCACAACACCATCATCACCAACCTCTTCAAACCTAACCCCTAATCTAGCTAACCTATGCTCCTCCTTAGCCATCTCCCTATCACCACCATCCACATAGATAGGCTACCCATGGCACCCGCCTCAAAGCATCCGCCACCACATTTGCCTTACCCAGATGATAATACACACTCATGTCATAATCTTTTAGAAGTTCTAGCCACCTTCTTTGTCTCAAGTTGAGATCTTTTTGGGTGAAGACATATTGAAGGCTCTTATGATAGCTGAAGACATCAACATGTACCACATACAAATAATGATGCCAAATCTTTAATGCAAACACCACGGCAACTAATTCAAGATCATGGGTAGTGTAGTTCTTTTCATGCACTTTGAGTTGCCTAGAAGTTTAAGCTATGACTTTACAATTTTGCATTAGCACACAACCCAAACCAAATCTACACGCATCACAATACACAACAAAACCCTTAAGCCCATCCATTGGTGACAATATAGGAGCGGACACAAGTCTATTTTTCAACGTTTGGAAGCTTTTCACACATTCATCGGTCCACACAAACTTAACCTTCTTTTGATTCAATTTTGTCATAGGAGAAGCAATGAAGGAGAAGCCATTCACAAATCTTCTATAATAACCTGCAAGGCCCATGAACATCCTAATATCCGACAGGGTCAATGATTTAGGCTAATTCCTCATCATATCGGTCTTCTTAGGATCCACTTTAATGCCATCCCCGGACACCACATGACACAAGAATGCAAACTCTTTCAACCAAAACTCACACTTATCATATTTAGCATACAATCACTCCTCCCTCAATCTTTCCAACACAACTCTCGACCCATATTCTCCTCCCTACTATGTGAATACATCAAAATATCATCAATGAAGACCACAATAAAGGAATCAAGGTAGGGTTTGAAGACCCAATTCATTAGGTCCATGAAGATGGCCGGTGCATTAGTCAACCCAAAGGACATCACCACAAATTCATAGAGCCCATATCTAGTACAAAAGGCCGTCTTGGAGATATCACACTCCCTCACCATCACTTGATGGTAGTCGGAACGATTATCAATCTTAGAGAAAAAGCTAGCCCCTTGCAATTGGTCAAACATGTCATCGATTCTCAAAAGAGGATACCTATTCTTTTTAGTGACCCTATTGAGTTGCCAGTAGACAATGCACATTCTAAGTGAGCCATCTTTCTTTTTTACAAACAACACAGGTTCACCACAAGGTGATTGGCTAGGTCTAATAGATCCCTTCTCCAACAAATCTTTCAATAGTTCCTTTAACTCCTTCAACTTCACCGGGACCATATGGTAAGGGGGAATGAAGATAGGTCGAGTGTCGTGAAGGAGATCTTGCCAAAATCTATCTCCCTTCGGGAGGGAAATTGGGAAGGACATTTGGAAAGACATCAAGAAACTCATTTACAATCGGAACCGACTCAATGTATGGGACTTTAGACTCCACATCTTTAACTCTCACAAGATGATACAAACACCCCTTGGAAATCAACCTATAGGTTTGATGCATGAGATGAACCTACCCCTCACTACCATAAGATGACCTTCCCACTCAAGGGTGGGTTCATTTGGAAAATAAAACTTGACTGTACGGGTTCTACAATCAATAGAAGCATAGTGTGCATGCAATCAATCCATCCCAAGAATAATATCAAAATCGACCATTTCTAAGTCAACAAGATCAAAAGGTAGGATTTTATACAAAATGCAAACCAGATAATTTCTATACACCCTCCTAGCAACAATAGATGCACCAATAGGAGTAGACACCTCATATGACTCATGCAACGACTCCTACTCAACATGGAACTTTTTAGCAATAAAGAGGGTAACACAGGAAAGGGTAGCACTCAGATCAATCAAAGCATATACATCAATATCAAAGATTTTTAATGTAGTGGTAATAGCATTGGGGACTTCACTGGCCCCTTGCCTCCCATGAAGAGCTTAAAATTGATTATACCTTGGGGCACCACCTTTAGAACCACCTCTACCCAATGGAACCGCATTTGCACCCCGAAATTTGCCACGGTTTCATGTACAATCAAGCTTCTTGTGCTCAAGATACCTACATTCAAAACATACATTAGAACCCTTCAAACATGGACCTCCATGTTTCTTCCTCATCCAGGACACACCTCTATAGAAGCCACACCACCAACACCTTGAGGCATAGGGAAATCGTTGGCAAACCCCTTATTAATAGTATGAGAAGACCCTTGGACTTACTGAAATATCGCACCCTTTTGGAACTTGTCCTCTAAACGGGCCCTCTTGGCCTCATGGTCCCTCCTTTTCCTCAACTTTTCTTCTTCCATTTGCTTGACATATGTCATCAATCGAGACAAGTCCCTGTCACCAATAAGCAAGCCGACCAACATTCTTCACTTACCATGTCGGAGACCCCCATAACAAACTTATTCATCCTTGACCTACTATCGGCCACCAAATAAGGGGTATACTTTGAAAGTTGATTAAATTTGAGGCAATACTCCCTCACATTCATAGCACCTTATTTCAAGTGCATAAACTCTACCAATTTTGCCTCCCTAGGTTCAAGAGGGAAAAATCGATTGAGGAAAGCCAATTTGAACTCCTCCTAAAGCACCACATCACCAACCCCCTTCTCACCCGTCCATTGCTCATACCAAATTTAGGCGACCCCTTTGAGTTGGTACGCCGCCAACTCTACCTTATACTTCGCTCCAACTCCCATGATATTCAAGATTTTGTAGATCTCATCAATGAGTAATTGTGGATGTTCATCCACCTTTGACCCATGGAAAATCAAAGGATTCATCCTCATGAAATCTCTTTCCTTAGCTCTCGGGGTAGTAGCATGAGGGGGTTGGGCACCTTGTTGGACTTGGTTGGAAACTAACTACTTGGGCAAGCATAGTAAGGGCATCCCACAACTCACCATTGGTAGGTTGCTCCTCGGGAGTTTTGGCGCGTCATCCTCTAGTGTTTGGCATGATCTAGCATAGCAAAGAATAATCATTAAGGGGGAAAATGCACCATAACTCTGTAGCAAGACTTAGAACATAAAGAAGGGAAACATTTCCTAAAATGCCTCATAGCCTCCTATTCATAGTCGTGGCACGCTTCACAACCATGAATAGGACTCTAATCAACGCGGTGTGTTGGAATCCGAGAATCTATCAACCTAGCACTCTGATACCATGTTTGTCATGACCCAAGCCTAAGGCGTAGAAGTGACATGGCTAATAGGGAAGCCGAAGTGACCCCAACCAAGCCTCTTTACTTGTCATTACACATAATCGGTTGCGGAAGCATGTAAAAGACATAAAGTAAGATAAAGGGATAATGGGGCTAAGGGTAAGCTTGCTTAAACATCATAATAAAGAGGCAAGAGTCAAGCTCATAACATAAATACATAACTTGTCTAACATACACCTCTAAAAACATGGATAGAGGGGGACCAAGACAAAGTTATCGGGCTCACCCTCAAAGTCAATAGAACATAAGATAATGTCTCAATACATAGATAATGGAAACATATACTAAGGTCCTCGGAGTGGAGGGCTCATCAACTAGCTTTGAGAAGGACCGATCTAGCCACGTGGAGGAGGAGGATGATCAACTTGAGCACCAGTTCCTACATTGTGATATTATATAGGTAAGAGCATGCTTTAGTTCGTCTGTATGTACTAAGTATGTTTGATGTAATGCAACAAGAGATAGGCATCATAATCAACATGCATAACAATAGACAAAATACATAACATAGCAATATGACATGTATGATTGATGCACAGGGAAAACATGCTTAAAAAACTAATGCTCATTTAAGATATGATAAGTGAAGAATAGACCAAGCTAGATTTCCAACCCTTATTGGTTGGTGATGGTCTCACCACATCCTACCAGGTGGTGTGGTAAAACCCCTCACACGATTGATGATGGTCACACCCCATCACTCTAGGTGGCAAAGTACAAACCCCTCACATGGTTGATGAGTACAAACCCCCGCCTTGGTTCATGATGGTGACACCCCAATCATCCTAGGTGGCAAAGTACAAACCCCTCACATGGTTGATGGGTACCAACCCCCATCTTGGTTGATAATGGTCACACCCTAATCATCATAGGTGGCGAAGTACAAACCCCTCATATGTTTGATGTGTACAAACCCCTATCTCAGTTGAGTATGGTCTAGTGCAACGCTTTATATAGAATTCAACATGTTCATAATATCATTTCATCATCATATTGTCAATCACATCATATCTCAAGCTTTGGTCCTTTATTTACACAAAAAAGCCTAGCCGAACATTTTATCAAACACTTGAAGGGTGTGTTACGGCGGTAAAAGATGATGTAATTTAGAGATGAAATCATGCAAGAAAATCTATAGAAAAACCATCAACCAATACATTACAACATCCCTATGACATTAATCAAAACCGCTCATCAAATTCAACATTAGATCCAAGATTAGAGCTCAAAATATGCTAAAACAACCATAATTTCATGAACTAAAATCACTGTGCAGTAAATTTCTCAATATACAAGACCCACATGTAAAATCAACTTTAAACCATGCAATATTAGTAAAAAGGAGACTTAGGCACCATGGGTGAAAGGACTCAATGGTTTAACACCCATACCTTAGCTTAGGATGAACTTGGTGAAGATTGAAGATGGAGACTTGAAGCTTGAATTAGAACCTTTAAGGAGAACCTTACCTTGGGATAAGGGTTTGGGACTTGAGTTTGGGGAGTAAAAATTTGACTAAGTATTTGAGTTAGTATTGCGAAATGTTTAGGATGATATAATGGTGAAATTTGGGTAAGTATAGATAAAAATACATTTGGGATAACTTGGGCCCAACACTTAGAACATTTTTGACGAATGAAAAAACACAGTTCCCCAAATACACTGAGGCGCGTAGGGTGGGCATTGTCAAAGAGCCCTCTGGAATTTGCAGCGTGTGCATTTTCATAAATCGTTTTAATTGCTTTAAAATAAAGGTTAGACCCTTTTCCCCTTAATTTGGACCCCCTTAATAAGAATGTTAAGTTGATTTTTGAAGTAGCAAACGACTTTTAAGATATACAGAAATTAACATTCCGGGCATTCCGAGGAACGTCTTGGGGCACTTTTTGGGGTCGTTACAATATCTCCCCCTCGGGAGCATTCATAGCCAAACGTAAAAGAGACGTACAAGACCAGAGTGATCATGAACAAATCAGCCCCAACACGAATGCAACTTAACATGTAAAACACCATTTTCAGATTCTCAACATGAATGTAAAATTATCGTAAGTTTACCAACTTAAACATGAATGCACATGAATGACATAGGGGCTAAAATATAAGACATGAGATCACATATGAGACTTAGGATTAGTACCTTAGTGGAGTTGAAAAGATGAGGATACCACTTATGCATGTCCGCTTCGGCCTCCTAAGTAGCATTTTCAACTTGTTGGTTTCTCCAAAGGACCTTAACGGATGCCACCTCTTTGTTCCTCAATCTCTTTACTTTCTTATAGAATATCTGAACCAGAACTTCCTCATAAGTCAAGTTATCCCCCTCAACACCCACAATATCAATAGGCACAATGGAATTAGGATCACCAACATATTTTTATCAACATAGAGACATCGAACATCGGATGAACCAAATTCATTCCACTAGGCAACTTCACCCATAAGCAACCTTGCCAACCCTCTCTATCACCTCACAAGGAACAACATAACTTGGGTTAAACTTCCCCTTATTACCAAAAGAGACCACACCTTTCGTTGAAGAAAACTTCAAATAGACCCAATCACGCACTTGGAACTCTACGTCTTTCCTCCTTACATCGGCATAGGATTTTTGACGATATTGGGCCATTCTCAACCTTTCATTAATCATCTTAACCTTCTCAAGAGACTCCATAACCAGATCTAGACCTAATAAAGCCACCTCTCCAACCTCAAACCATCCCACCGGTGATCTACAACATCTCTCATAAAAAGCCTGAAAAGGAGCCATACCGATGCTAAAGTGATAGCTATTGTTGTAGGCGAACTCAATCAATGTAAGATGGTCATCCCAACTACCTTTAAGCTCAAAGACACAAGCCCTTAGCATATCCTAAAGTGTTTGAGTTATCCGTTAAGCTTGGCCATTTGTTTGAGGGTGGAAGGCTGTACTAAGGTGAACTCTTGTATCAAGACCCCTTTGGAAAGACCTCCAAAAGTGTGAAGTGAATTGTGAACCACGATCCGATATGATGGACAAAGGAATCCCGTGCAACTTCAATAACTCATGGATGTACAACCTTGCATACTCTTCAGCCCCATGTGTGGTCTTAACCGTTTTAAAGTGAGCTGACTTAGTCATCCTATCAACCACCACCCATATGGAATCAAAACCTTTTCTAGTTTTGGGAAACCAACCACAAAATCCATACTAATTACCTCCCACTTCAAAGTGGGAATCTCTATGTCTTGGGTTAGTCCTTTTGGCCTTTGATGTTTGGCTTTGACTTGGCAATCAGAAACAAATATAGCAATTTCCCTCTTCATGCCTCCCCACCAACACACATCTCTCAAGTCTCTATACATTTTGGTGGAACCGGGGTGGATAGAGTAAGAATAATTATAGGCCTCATCAAGAATTCTCTCCCTCAAACTATCAACACATGGCACACACAATCTACCTTGGTACCTAAAGGCGACACCATCTTCGCCTTGGGAGAAAACCACTAATTTTCCCTCTTTGACCAAGGCCTTCAATTCAATCAAGAGGAGTCAAGATCTTATTTGGCTATCACCTCATTAACCAAGGAAGACTTGGACCCATCAATAACCACAACACCATCATCACCAACGTCTTCCAACCTAACCCCCAATCTAGCCAACCTATGCACCTCCTTAGCCATCCCCCTATCACCACCATCCACATGAGCTAGGCTACCCATGGCACCCGACTCAAAGCATCCGCCACCACATTTGCCTTACCTGGATGATAATGCACACTCATATTATAATTTTTGAGAAGTTCTAGCCACCTTCTTTGTCTCATGTTGAGATCTTTTTGTGTGAACACATACTGAAGGTTCTTATGATCGGTAAAGACATCAACATGTACCCTATACAAATAATGATGCTAAATCTTCAAACCGAACACCAGGACAGCTAGTTCAAGATCATGGATTAGATAGTTCTTTTCATGCAATTTGAGTTGCCTAGAAGCATAGGCGATGACCTTACCATTTTGCATTAGCACACAACCCAAACCAACTCTAGATGCATCACTATTCACAACAAAACCCTCAAACCCATCCGGTAGTGACAATATAGGAGCATACACAAGTCTATCTTTCAACGTTTGGAAGCTTTTCACACATTCATTGGTCCACACAAACTTAACCTTCTTTTAAGTCAATTTTGTCATAGGAGAAGCAATGGAGGAGAACCCATTCACAAACCTTTTCTAATAACCCGCAAGGCCCAAGAAACTCCTAATATCCAATAGGTCCAATGGTCTTGGCCAACGCCTAATCACATCGGTCTTCTTAGGATCCACTTTAATGCCATCCACGACACCACATGACCCAAGAATGCAACCTCCTTCAACCAAAACTCACACTTATCATATTTAGCATACAATTTCTCCTCCCTCAGTCTTTGCAACATAACTGTCAAATGTCCCATATGCTCCTCCCTACTATGTGAATACATCAAAATGTCATCAATGAAGACCACAATAAAGGAGCCACACCACCAACAGCTTGAGGCCTAGGGAAATCATTGACAAACCCCCGATTAGTAGCATGAGAAGGCCCTTGGCCTTGGTGAAATCTAGCACCCTTTTTGAACTTACCTTCAAAATGGGCCCTCTTGGCCTCATAGTCACTCTTTTCCCTCAACTTTTCTTCTTCCATTTGCTTGGCATATGTCATCAACCGAGACAAGTCCATGTCACCAATAAGCAAGGCAGACCTGCATTCTTCACTTACCAAGTTGGAGACTCCCACAACAAACTGATTCATCCTTGACCTAAGATCGGCCACCAAGTAAGGGGAATACTTTGAAAGTTGATTAAATTTCAGGGCATACTCCGTCACACTCATAGCACCTTGTTTCAAGTGCATAAACTATACCAACTTTGCATCTGTATGTTCAAGAGGGAAAAATCGATTAAGGAAGGTCAATTTGAACTCCTCCTAAAGCACCAAATCACCAACCCCCTTCTCACCCTTCCATTGCTCATACGAAATTCGGTCTACCCCTTTGAGTTGGTACACCGCCATCTTCTCCTTATCCTTCAGCCCAACTCCGATGATATTTAGGATTTTGTCGATTTCATCAATGAACTCTTGTGGATCTTCATCCACCTTTGACCCATGGAAAACCGGAGGATTCATCCTCATGAAATCTCTTACCCTACCTCTCGGGGAAGTAGAATGAGGGGCTTGGTTGGCCACCACTTGGGCAATCATAGTAAGGGCATCCCGTAGCTCACCATTGGTAGGTTGCTCCTTGGGCGTTTAGGCACGTCTTCCTCTAGTATTTGGCATGATCTAGTATAGAAAATAATAATCATTAGGGGGGAAAAACTCACCACAAATCTATAGCGAGACTTAGAATATGAAGAAGGGAAACATTTCCTAAAAATGCCTCATAGCTTCCTATTTATAGTCATGGCGCGCTTCACAATCATGAATAAGACTCTAATCAACGCGGTGTGTTGGACTCAGAGGATTTATCAACCTAGTGCTCTAATACCAAGTTTTTCACGACCCAAGCCTAGGGCTTAGACGTGACATGGTTAATGGGGAACCCGAAGGGACCCCAATCAAGCCTCTTCACTTTTCATTACACATAATCAGTTGCGGAAGCATGTAAAAGAGATAAAGTAAGATAAAGGGGAAATGGGGCTAAGGTAAGGCTTGCTTAAACATCATAATCATGAGGCAAGAGTGAAGCTCATAATATAAATACATAACTTGTCCAACATACACCTCTAAATACATGGATAGAGCGGGGCCAAGACAAAGCTACCGGGCTTTCCCTCATAGTCAATATAACATAAGAAAATGTATCAATACATAGATAATGGCAACATATACTAAGGTCCTCGGAGTGGAGGGCTCATCAACTATCTTTGAGAAGGATCGATCTAGCCACGTGGAGGAGGAGGATGATCGACTTGACCACTGGTTCCTACATGGTGATATCATGTAGGAAAGAGTACGGGTTAGTACATCTAAATGTACTAAGTATGTTTGATTCAATGCAACAAGAGATAGGCTTCATGATCAACATGCAGAATAATAGACAATTGACATGATATAGCAATATGATATGTATGATCGATGCATAGGTAATACATGCTTAAATAACTCATGCTCATATAAGATATCATAAGTGAAAAATAGACTAAGCTAGGTTTCCAACCCATTTTGGTTGATGATGGTCACACCCCATCATCCCAGGTGGTGTGCTACAAACCCCTCACATGGTTGATGATGGTCACACCTCATCACTCTAGGTGGCGATGTACAAAACCCATACATGGTTGATGAGTGCGAACCCCCACCTCGGTTGATGATGGTCACACCCCAATCATCCTAGGTGGCAAAGTATAAACCCCTCACATGTTTGATGAGTACAAACCCCCACCTCAATTGATGATGGTCATACCCCAATCATCCTAGATGGCGAAGTACAAACCCCTTACATGGTTGATGTATACGAACCCCACCCCGGTTGCGTATGGTCTAATGCAACACTTTATATAGAATTCATCATGTTCATAAGATCATTTCATCATCATATAGTCAATCACATCATATCTCATGTTTTGGACCTTCATTTCCACAAGAAACCCTAGTCGAATATTTTATCACACACTTGAGGGGTGTGTTATGGGGGTAAAAGACCATGCAATTTTGAGATGAATTCATGCAAGAAAATCTTTAGAAAAACCATCAATCAACACCTTGCAACACCCCCGAGACATTAACATCAAAACCCCTCATCAAATCCAACATTAGATCCAAGATTTAGAGCTCAAAATATGCTGAAACAACCATATTTTCATGAACTAAAATCACTGTGCAGTAAATTTCTCAATGTACAAGGCCCATATGTAAAATCAACTTTAAATCATGCAATATTAGTAAAAAGGAGACTTATGCACCATGGATAAAAGGACCCAATGGTTCAACATCACATACCTTAGCTTAGGATGAACTTGGTCAAGATTGGAGATGGAGACTTGAAGCTTTAAGAAGAACCTCAAAGGAGAAACTTCGCTTAGGATGAGGGTTTGGTACTTGAGTTTGGGGAGTAAAAATATGACTAAGTGTTTGAGTTAGTATTAGGAAATGATTAGGATGATATAAGGGTGATATTTTGCTAAGTATAGATAAAAATATGTTTGGAAACACTTGGTCCCAACACTTAGAACATTTTGGATGAACAAAAAAAATAGTACCCCCAATACACTAAGGAGCATCGCGGAAAACCCTCTGGAATTTGCACCATGTGCATTTTCATAAATCATTTTAATCACTTTAAAATCAAGGTTAGACCCTCTTCCCCTTAACTTGGACACCCTTGAACAAGAATATGAAGTCAGTTTTTCGAAATAGCAAACGAATTTTAAGATATTCGGAAATTAAAATTCTAGGCATTCCGAGGCACGTTTTGTGGCACTTTTTGGGGTCGTTACATGCATTTTTGTTGGGGATGATCTCTTCGTAATTATCTTTCTTATGTATATTTCTTTGAAATTCAAGTATGAATGTTCCCAAGGAAGAGATTTTGAAACGACCTCAAAAAATTTTCGAAAAGGAACCTCGAAAGTACACATAATCGTAATTTTTATATATCTTAAAATCCATGTGTAGTATCCAAAATCCGACTCCATATTTGTGATCAAGAGGCAAAATTGAGTGGGAGATGGGTCTAACCTTGATTTTGGAGTAACCTTATCAAAATTTTAATTTTCAAAAAATTCAATTTCCAGAATCGACTCGCGTTGGTACTGCGACGCGCAACCGTCACAGAGATGTGTTATTTTGCTGCTAGTTTTCCATTTTGGTCCAAGGGTTTTGGGTCTTAGGCCTAAGCCTCTCCATGTGTAAAAGTACCTAAGCTATATTTCAATACCATATCATACAAGTCATTCCCCAATATTTTCTCACACACTTAGACAAATATTTCACACAAAATTCAAGTGCCAAAACTCATTCCAGATCATACGGATTTCACTCAAGCTTAAAGTTTCCATTTCTAATCTTTACTTAAGGGATTCTCCAAAGCTAAGGTATGTGGGTTTCAACTATTGGGTCCTTTCACCCATGGTGCCCAAGCTTCCTTTTTACATAAATTTCATGTTTCTATGTAGATTTACTTATGGGTCTTACTTATTATGAATTTCACTATGAATTATGTTGAGGTTTCATAAGAGTGTGACTGTTTGGACATGTTTTGAGCTATGAATCTTGGATCTATCATGAGATTTAACGAAGGATTTTGATGTATATTGAATGATGGTATTACCTAGTATTGGCGGGTTAACTTACTTCAAGCGTACTTGCATGATTTCACTCTTGAATTGCATGGTTTTATAATAGCATTACACACCGCCAAATGTTTGATAAAATTTCCGGGTAATGTATCTTGAGTTTTTAAAAACCTAATGCTTGGCATATGAGTTAAATACCTTTAAGATAATGAAATGATGGTACTTATGTGATGATTTCATGATATGTATCTATAGTGTTGTGAGCTTCCCATAACCAATTTAGTGGTGGATATCTCAATCGCCTCGGATGGGTGTGGTAAGACATCAACCAAATAAGGGGTTGATACCTCAATCACTTCCGGCGGAGGGTGGTCATGTCCGTCAACCAATTGAGGGATTGATACCTCAATCACCTCGGATGCGGGTGGTATGCCTTCAACCAATTACGGAGTTGATTACTCAATCACTTCAAATGGAGAAGAGTCATGTCCATCAACCAATTAAGGGGTTAATTCCTCAATCACTTCTAAAGGGTGGTCTACCTTGTATTCTAAGTACTAAGTTGCTTGGTCTATGATGATGGTCTCTTCCTTCACATGTAATATGTCTTATTTAAGCATGTTTTAATTCAATATCGTTCATACATATCATATTATTATTATGTTGTACATTGCTTAGATATTGCATTTTGACTATGTGGCTTATCACTTATTGCATTGCATCCTACATACTTAGTACATTCAAATGTACTAATGCATACTCTATGACTACATGATGTTACCATGTAGGAACCGGAGCTCCTCACGATCATCCACATCCTCCCCGTGGCTACTGTTATCTCTGCAAAGTAAGTTGGCGAGTCCTCAATTTCGGGGACCATGTCTTTGATCTTATGCTACGTATAAAGATACTCTTTCCTTTATTGTATGTTTTGACTATGAGGGGAAGCTCGGTTACTTGTATTGGCCCCCGCTCAGTTCTATGTTTAGAAGTGTTGTTGGACAAGTTATTTAATTATGCTTGAGATTAACTCTCTTGACTCTTGTATGTTTTAATGGTATGAAAGACTTCCCTTAGTCCCTATTCCTTATTTCTATTCTCTATTGTTGTTTAATTGCTTCTGGGACAAAGGATGTGTAATGATAAGCTAAGAGGCTTATTTGTGGTCCCTTCAGGTTCCCCATTCACCGTGTCACGTGTAGGCACTATGTTTGGGTTGTGAAAGTAGGCGAAGATACTCTCAACCTTGTTATCCCACAGTTTCAATCTAACCCACATAATCGTAATCACCACCTCCCTTAGAAGAAAGCACCCAGATAATCTTGAATAAGAAAAAAGGGAGAATAAGGTGAAAATGACAGAGTTGGTGGGGCAAGAGTGTAGAAAAATGAAGTTTCAAGGAGGCCCATTTGTCACTATCTTCATAAATTATATACCAAAGTCCCCTGAGCCTACGTTACAAGCCTAAGAAGTTCTAAAGTAATCCTAGTCCAGTTAGTTGAAGGTCTGAGTCATGAGAATAGGTGAAAGCCTATGGCATTAGTCATTATGCATGAGTATCATTTGTGAGTGAGTATTTTTGCATAGCCCCAAGGTTAAACATGAAATCATCATTGAGTGTCAAATATGCGGCTTCTTTCTGTGAGGGCACTTACATTGCATTATTAGCATTTGACTTGTTTAGTGATTGTGGACTATTAACAACCCCTTCCTTGTCATAGTTGTGTTGTCACATGCACCAGTTGGCATTCGTTTGCTATATAGCTATTTGATCCTATTTTGAAAAGATGGTGTAGGTATCTTAGTTCGAGATGTATATGATATATGCCATTGAGTTGAGTTTTGTGTGTTACTGTATTGTCTATATAGATTGAGTCATTGCTTAAGGACATGAAACAATTTTAAGTTGAGGATGTTGTTGTCCTATCAAAATACAACACTTTGATGCTTAAAACATAGGATTTTGTGTGTTCTCAATGCGATATTTGTGGTTTTTATGTGTTTTTGTGTTTAGATTTACAGGATTACAAGTTGGCCATGATTTGGGGTAAAATTGAAGAAGTTGCTAGTTTTTGATGATTTATGATACCCTCTAAGGATCATAAAGCATTCTATGGGTCGTAGAGATCTCGTGACAAATTCCAGTGAGGGATGATTTCTGAAGATCAGCTCAATGAGACATGCATACGAGTTGTAATTCTACGAGTCATATAGATAGGTTTCGTGAGGATTTC
Organism: Solanum medicagineum; assembly: GCA_026153255.1. Classification (NCBI taxonomy): domain Eukaryota; kingdom Viridiplantae; phylum Streptophyta; class Magnoliopsida; order Solanales; family Solanaceae; genus Solanum; species Solanum medicagineum. Next base: position 26,445 of record JAPFFP010043000.1, read on the forward strand.
CAGTGAAGGACAATTTGATGAAGTGGAAGTCGATGAACATGCAGTATGAGTCGTAAATCACTTTGCGAGTCATAAAGTGGTGTTGTAGAAGAGAATTCCAAAAACTCACTGGCTGATTATGAGACCTTGACTACACGCCGTAAATCATACTACAAAACATAGAGAGCTTTCGTGGAGTTTGCCGACCTGTTTTCCTCATTTACTTTGGACTTGATTGTAATTACTATAAATACTACTTTTAGGTTATTTTTCAGGGGAGAACGTCATTATTCAGAGTTGTAACGATTTGTACTTGGAGAACTCAACACTTGAGAGAGAAAATTGTGAGAAACACTTGTTTAAATTTGATCTTCAATCTTGTGATTCCCATTGATCTTGGATTTGCTTGATCTCAATTCGATTGTATAAGTGTTTAATTATGTTTTCTCAATTCATAATTTATTCATCGACACACAGCATGAGTAGCTAAATCCAAAACTAGGGTTATCGGAACCGTGAAGAACTAACAAACTAAACTTGGATAATTTACAATTCTTGGATTGGGTATATGCATGTTTAATTAATTCTCTTCATTTTTCATGTTTTCTAGTGGTGACCAAAATTAGAACTCTCCTAGTATTACTAACTAGACTAGGGTAGTAATGAATAGGAAAAGGAATTAATTAATAGGATTCAATTAATGTGTTCTCATCTAATCAACCAAACTGGGCCATGGGGAGTTTGTACTGGGACTTATATGTAATGGTTAGTTATACGCACTATGGAGGTGGGCCGAGTCGCATAGTGAAATTCGCCTCTCACTTTTGACCAAAGGCCTTGGTGAACTTAAATTATCATTGTGCATGCTATACACTAGACAAGAATTAGGTTATCAGATGATACTAAGTTGGTGAATCATGGGGAACACAATACCCTAGTTGCTCTCTATTATTTATTGTCTCTTGTGATAGTTAGTTTAGTTTACTTTCTTATCGATTATTGCGAGCTCCCCTTTGGTTCATCGAGTCTGTTAACTACTTGGATTGCTTATTGATGAACTTGTCTTGAGTCGATGTATTCCCCTGTGGGTTCAACCCTAAACTTGGTTAGGTTTTGTTTCTTGACAATGACCGTCTTATCCTCTAAAAAAGAGGTGTAATTTGGGCGATAGTAGGCTGACAAAAAGGATTGTGCATATGACCATTAAGCGGATCGTTGAATCAATTCGCTGGTCAAATATACTATGAATTTAACTGGCAATCCAAATTCCTTAAAAATTAAAATTTCAAGTATGGAATCAATGATACGGGGGGAATTTCACAATAAATGCCATACAATTGACCATCCAACCATAGCATCACATACCACGACACACAAATTTCACACACTCAACATAAATTCATCCAAATGATGACTTTACCCTTAAGAACGATGTCTCCCACTCCATCATTGAGTAAGTTCAAGTTGCTTGGTCGAACTTGGGATACTCAAACTTTACCCAACCATCTCAAATACAAGCTCGGTCAACCATATGCACATAATTAATCTCCTATAATGACAATGACTCAACAAAATTTACATGTATTGTAAACCATTACGACAAATGAGCATCAAAAATCTCAAATACATGCTTGACCCACTAAGTAGACACAACCAATTTCTACTTGAATCAAATTAATCACAGAAAAATGACATAATCCCCCTGACAGACCCAGAGTTTCTAACCCAACATCTCACCAACGAAACACAACCATTTATAAGCAATTTCCACATAATACAATGACCCACATGATTAAACAACCAATTTCAACCAATACCAAGCTCAAGAGTTCCTAAAACTAATAGAAAGACCGACGAACATACCGAAATAGCTGCTTAGAGACACTAAGAATGAATTTGAAGCTTAAATAGTGAAATAAAGATTCAATCCCTGATGAAAACAATGCAAAATCCAATCTACGAGAATAAAGTTTAGAAAGGTTTGCAATGGTTAGAAGTAAAAAGTGAAAAAAATTACTTCAAAATGAAGAAAGGTGATATCACCCAAACTACATTGTCGTATGAAGGTATAAGCAGTCATTATAGAAATATAAAACCTAAACAAGGTTACAGTCAAACTTTCACGACCCAAGCCTATGGCCTGGATGTGACACGACGAATGGGGAATCCAAAGGGAGCCCAATCGAGCCTCTTTACTTGTCATAACACATCCTTGGTGGCAGAAGCATACAAAAAACATATATATTAAACAAGGACAATCAGGCTAAGGTAAAAGCTTTCCAAAACAATAACATTACCAAAACAAGGAGTCACAACTCATATCATAAATACACAGTTGTCCAACATACACCTCTAAATACATAGATAGAGCATGGCCAAGACAGAGCTACTGGGAACACCCTCATAGTCAATAGAACATAAGATATTGTCTTAGTACGTAGACAATAGCAACATAGACTAAAGTACCCGAAATGTAGAACTCACCAACAAGCTTGGAATACCACCACCTAGCCACGTGGAGGAGGGGGAACAACTCTGGCACCGAGTCCTACATGGTGATATCATGTAGGCAAGAGTATGCATTAGTACATCTGAATGTACTAAGTTTGTGGGATGCAATGCAACAAGGAATAGGCATCATAATAAAAATGTATAAGAGTAGACAATAGGCATAATATAGTAATATGGAATGTATGATCGATAATAAAGTAAAACATGCTTGAGTAAATAATGCTCATATAAATCATCATAAGTGAAGAAGAGATCAATCTAGCTTTCAAACCTTGGTTGGTTGATGATGGTCACACCCCAATCATCCTAGGTATTAAGGTATAAACCCCTCATACGGTTGATATTTGTCACACCCGAATGATCCTAGATGGTAAAGTATAAACCTCTCACATGCTTGATGAGTACAAACCCCCAACTCGGTTGATGATGGTCACACCCCAATCATCCTAGGTGGTGAAGTATAAACCCCTCACATGATTGATGAGTATAAACCCCCAACTCGGTTGAGTATGGGCTAATGCAACACTTTTAATAGAAATTATCATATACATAAGCTCATTTTGTCATTACAAGATAATTTATATCACATCTCATGTTTTGGACCTCCAATTTCTCAAGAAACCATAACCGGACATTTTATCAAACACTTTGTGGGTGTACAAATGGGGGTAAAAGAGCATGCAATTTAGAGATGAAATCATGCAAGAAATTCTATTGTAAAACCATCAATCAAAACTTTGCAACACCCCCAAGACATCCACGTCAAAACCTCTCATCAAAACTTACAATAGATCCAAGATATATAGCTCACAACATAGTAAAATAGTCACAACTTTACATAGCTTTAACATAATTTATAGACATGTTCATACTAGTAAACCCGTTTGTAAACTCAACTTTAAATCATGCAATACTAATTAAAAGAGGATTTAGGCACCATGGGTAGAAGAACCCAATGGTTCAACACTATATACCTTAGGTCTAGAGTTGCTTATAATTGAGATTGGGAAGAATGGATGCTTGGAAATGATCTTGGAATCCAATCTTGTTCTTGGGTTTCCTTGAAATTGAATTGGGGATTGATGGAGGCTCTTGAGAGGATTCGGGAGTGTGATTGAGATGATAGTAGTGAAATTGGGTCCTTAAGATTAGAGTTTAGGTCTTCTAAGAAGGTTAAGAAAGCTAAAAAGTCAAAAAGGGTGATTAGGACAATTTGCATTTATGAAAATGCCATTAGTGAATGAATGGAAAAATTAGCGAAGTATCATCTTACTAAAGACTTCACTAGCCATGTGGCACTCCACGGGTCGTGTGGTGTTCCTGTGAGGGAAGACTTAGACAGAAAAAATGGAATTGGAACACTTGAGAAAAAGTTAGCGTCGACGTCATTTTGACGGCCACTTTCACGGACCGTGTAGTGTTACATGGACTGTGTACTAGTCTGTCCCACCTCTCTTAGACAAGAAATGTTGCTGGCCACCACACACCCAGGTGACACGGCCCGTACTCCTTCATACGAGCCATACAAGGCAGTCGTGGCCCATGCCTTAGCCTTTAATGCCACCCACGCCTAGCCAAGCCTCCTAAAACACCTCCATGCCCCTCCTCACGACCAGTGGTGAGTCAGACGACCCTTGCCACTGGTCATGGATCAAGATTAGCCTCACCACGCCATTGTCCATCCCCAAACATTTCCTACGACCCGTATAAGGCTGCACTGCCCGTTTGGGTGCCCGTGGGGCTTTACTGCATGGGAGGGTCTCAAATGGTCAAAACTCCTTCATCCGACATTGGAATGAGGTGAAGCCAAGTGTGTTGTGAAGCTAACTCAATGGGCTTTCATTTGACATGTCGTATGCGACCCAGTTCTATATGTGCTAAGAGTTATGCTAGTTTAAAGTTTACCCTTATATGAAACAACACCCAAAACTCAACTTGGAGGTAAGTCTTGAACTCTTTTAGGTACTAGGAGTCTCCCATGAATCTAGTACACCCCATCCTAGCCAAAGGAGGCTTGAAACATGGATATACAAGTGTATAAATTTACGGAGTGTCACAATATCTCCCCCTTGGGAACATTCTTCCCCGAATGTTAGGAAAACGTACACATGGAAAGTCATCATGAAGAGTTTTCTCCTAACATGGATGCAACAAATGTATCTAAACATGATTTTCAAAAGTCTCAACATGAAAATCAAAATTTACCTTAAAAACTTGCCCATATAAACATGAATGCATGCGATGGCTTAAGGCCAAAATTAAGACTTGAAATCGCATAGAGGACTTAGGATTAGTACCTTAGGCTGGAGTTGAGTGGAAAATATAAGGATATCATTTTTGCATGTCCGCTTCGGCCTCCCATGTAGCGATTTCGACTTGTTGGTTCCTCCAAAGGACCTTTACAAATGTCACCTCCTTGTTTCTCAATCTCTTCATTTGCCTATCTAAAATATGAACTGGGACCTCCTCATAAGTTAATTTATCCTCAACAACACCCACCACCTCAAGAGGCACAATAGCATTAGGGTCACCCAGACATTTCCTCGACATAGGGATATGGAATACCGAATGAGCAAAGTTCATTTCATTAGGCAACTTTAACTCATAAGCTACCTTGCCAACCCTCTTCAGGACCTCATTAGGACCAATGTACCCTGGACTCAATTACCCCTTCTTACCGAAATGGACCACACCTTTCATTGGAGAAACCATCAAATAAACCCAATTACCCACTTTGAATTCAAGGTCCCTTCTTCTCAAATCGGCATAAGATTTTTCATGACTTTGGGCCATTCTTAACCTTTCCCTAATCATCCTAACCTTCTCACGAGCATCCATAACTAGATCCGGTCCCAATAAGGCCACCTCTCCAACCTCAAACCAAACGACCGGTGATCTACATCCCCTCCCATAAAGAGCCTCAAAAGGAGCCATACCGATGCTAGAGTGATAGCTATTGTTGTATGCAAATTCAATCAAAGGAAGATGGTCATCCTAACTACCTCTCAACTCCACCTTATGCATATCTTCAAGGGTTTGAATGGTTCTTTCGTCTTGGCCATCCATTTAAGGATGAAAGGTCGTACTAAGGTAAACTTTTGTACCAAGACCCCTTTGAAAAGACCTCCAAAAGTGTGAAGTAAATTGTGCACCCTGATCTAGTATGATGGATAAAGGAACCCCTCACATGGTTGATGAGTACAAACACCCAACTCGGTTGATGATGGTCACATCCCAATCATCCTAGGTGGTGAAGTATAAACCCCTCATATGGTTGATGAGTATAAACCCCCAACATAGTTGAGTATGGTCTATTGCAACACTTTATGTAGAAATAATCATATACATAAGCTCATTTTGTCATGACAAGATCATCCATATCATATCTCATGCTTTGGACCTTCAATTTCTCAAGAAACCATAATCGGACATTTTATCAAGCACTTGGTGGGTGTACAATGGGGGGTAAAAGAGCATGCAATTTAGAGATGAAATAATACAAGAAAATCGATTGTAAAACCATAAGTAAACACTTTGCAACACCCCCAAGACATCCACCTCAAAACCTCTCATTAAAACTTAAAATAGATCTAAGATATATAGCTCACAACATAGCAAAATAGTCACAACTTTACATAGCTTTAACATACTTCATAGACATGTTCATACTAGTAAACCCATTTGTAAACTCCACTTTAAATCATGCAAGACTAATTAAAAGAGGGTTTAGGCACCATGGCTGGAAGGAACCAATGGTTCAACACCACATACATTAGGTCTAGAGTTGCTTGGAATTGAGATTGGGAAGAATGGAGGCTTGGAAATGATCTTGGTATCCAATCTTTTTCTTGGGTTTCCTTGAAATTGAAATGGGGATTGATGGAGGCTCTTGAGAGGATTTGGGAGTGTAATTGAGATGAGAGTAGTGAAATTGGGTCTTTAAGATTAGAGTTTAGGTCTTCTAGGAAGGTTAAGATAGCCTAATAAGTCAGAAAGGGTCATTAGGATAATTTGCATTTACGAAAATGCCATTAGTGAATGGATGGAAAAATTTGGAAAGTGTCGTCTAACTGAAGATTTCGCTGGCCGTGTTGCACTCCACGTGACGTGTGGTATTCCCGTGAGGCAAGACTTAGACAGAAAAAATGGAATTAGAACGCTTGCGAAACAGTTAGCGTCGAAGTCACTTTGACAGCCACTTTCACGGACTGTGTAGTGTTACACGGACCGTGTACTGGTCCATCCCACCACACTTAGACAAGAAAATGTTGTTGGCCACTACACTCCTAGGTGACACGGCCCGTACCCCTTCACACAAGCCATTCAAGGCAGTCGTGGCCCATGCCTTAGTTTTTAATACCACCCATGCCTAGCCAAGCCTGCTAAAACACCTCCACGCCCCTCCTCACGACCAGTGGTGAGTCACACGACCCGTGCAACTGGTCATGGATCAAGACATAGCCTCACCACGCCATTTTATAGCCCTAATCATTTCCCACGACCTATACAAGTCCACATTGCCCGTATGGGTGCTCGTGGGGCTTCACTGCACGGGAGGGTATCACAAAAATGGTCATAACTCCTTCATCCGACATCGGATCAGGTGAAATCAAGTTTGTTATGAAGCGAACTCAAAGTTCTTTTATTTGACATATCGTGGGCCACCTAGTTTCATATGTGCTAAGAGTTATTCTAGTTTAAAATTTATCCTTATATGAAACAATACCCAAAACTCAACTTGGAGGTAAGTCTTGAAATCATTTAGGTACTAGGAGTCTTCCATGAATCTAGTACGCCCACAACCTAACCAAATGAGGGTTGAAACATGGATATACAAGAACATAAAATTACAGAGTGTCACACGAACCCATAGGGAATATGGTATAGACCTAGATTGCTTACGAGCAATTCAGATGAATTAAACTACTTATCTCCCCAAAAATGGGGCTTTGTAATTGCAGTTCGTAAACCTGAACTAAAAGCAAGTGTCATGAATTCAGTAGAGAAGTAAGTAGGGTATTATGTTTCCCATGAATTCCTTAGTATAGCCGGATAATTGTAATCTTTTCTAATATGTTGCTTGCAGAAAGTTAAGTTTACCAAAGTCTTTGATCCAGGAGAGAGATAAATTTCACTATATGATTTGATTCATCCAGTTGTGTGACATTAATAACCCTTACCTTTTCTTCTAGTACAATGACACCTTGTTTAGGTTAAGTTGATTATATGAGAGGGATCACATCAAATCCTATTACTTATTTCCTTATCTCATTCATTACCATCTTGATCCAGCAAGTAATAATTAGGCAAGTTCTAACGTTGTCCATTATTAAAAAGCATTCTAAGTGAAGGAAGTAATTAATTAATGCACACATACTTTTTGCAAGAATTAGAATTTTTTAGTTTTACCTTTTTAGTTCTTTATGGTTACCACAACCATAGTTGTGGATTTAGCTATGCATGATCATTGTAGATGAGGGAATCATGTTATGGAATAACATAATGAAACACCTAAAATGATTAATTGAAGCATTAGAAATCCAAAATTCTCTACAAGAAACCATAATGTAACAATCTCTATCTAACAATCAGAAAGCATGAGTTCTCAAGTTGTTTCTATCCTCTGTCGTGCATCTCTCCTCAAAAAAGCCTTAGAAAACCTATTTATAATAAGCAAAATACAAATCCATAACAAAATAATAAAACTAGATTTGACAACTTCTACAGACAAGGCTACAGGCTATAGGTGAACTTATGGTCCATACCTGGGCTTCTTACTTTGCACTTTAAAAAAATCAGGCCTCGACTTATGAGACCTACTTACGGGCCATCTTCTGAGTTATGGCCCATAGAGGGTTTCATCTGCTAACTTCTTTGAAACTCTTCAAAAATTTGATCCTCTGGGCACAACCTTATCTATGACCCATCTTCAGACTTACGACTCATAAGTGACTTCATTTAACAATACTTCAACATTCAGCGTATTTTCTGATCTTCAACCCATGGAGGCACCTACAGGCCATGAAGTATTCTATGGCTTGTCTGACTACTCGTGGATGTAACATCTGAAACTTGGCCCTTTACTATATCTGACTCACGAAACCAACATATGGCTCCTGGATTAAAACCATGACCAGTAGAGTTGTCCATAAATCACCAAAAACTTCAATTCTAATGAACTTTGCTCAAAATCATTATAAATCTTGTTATTCTGCAAAATCAACATAAAAACACATCAAACCCACTAACATTGCTTTGAGAACACATAAAATTTCAAGTTTTAAGCATCAAAAGTGCAGTAGAGGGTTTTATCTACTAACTTCCTTGAAACCACAGTCCGTACCCGGGCTTCGTGCTCTGCACTTTCTGAAACCAAACTTCAACTTATGAAACCTTCTTATAGGCCATCTTTTGAATTACATCCCGTAGAGGGTTTTTGTCCACTAACTTTCCTAAAACTCTTCAAAATCTTGATCCTCTAGGCATAAGACCTTATCTATGATTCTTGAAGAAATCTATGACTCGTCCGATAGTTTGTGGATACAACATCTGAAACTAGCCCTTCACTGGATCTTATTCATGAAACCAACCTACGGCTCATGGAGCAAGCCACGGTCCATAGAGTTATCCATAAATCCCCAAAAACTTCAATTCTTCAGAATTTTGCCTGAAATCATATGAAATCTTGTAATATTGCAAAATAAACATAAAACCACATCAAACACACTAACATCGCTTTGAGAATACACAAACTTCCATGTTTTAAGCATCAAAAGTATTGTATTTTAGTAGCACATCAACACCGTCAACTTAAAATAGTTACTTGTCCTCAAGTGATGGACTCAATCTACATAATTAGTATAGCAACACACAAACCTCAATCTAATGACATACATCATCTATAAAGTAATCAGATATACCCAAACGAACACGTCAATGCATATCAGATAGTCATCAAACAAACCAATTCAGATCAATATATGTAACAGTGCAACTATGACAAGTAAGGTAACCACAGATAAGCCACAATAACTAAAATAGCCTAGAATAACAGTGTAACTCTAGTGCCCTCACAGAAAGAAGTCCCATACCTCACTCATGATAATATATTCAAATTCGGTGCTTGGGACTAACAAAATCACTCACTTACAATAGATATTCAAAATCTGTGCTGAATACCATATGTTTGTCGCTATACTCATAACCACGACCATCGACTACTTGGACTAGGACCACTATAGGAATTTCTTGTCTTGTAAAGTAGGCTTAGGGGCTTCGATATGATTTTTTAGAAATATAGTGACTAATGGCCCTCCTTTACACTGCATTATTCTGCACTTTTTCCCTA
>JAPFFP010043001.1:0-13594 GCA_026153255.1 Solanum medicagineum
TAGGGCTATCCCCAAGGGCCCTCTCCCTTTCCTTGAACTATGTGCCTAGCATAGGTTTTCAATCCAAAGAGGGAGTTTTCCCGTAAGGCTAAGAAATGATTTTATTTGTGATTTTGTGAAAAATCCTATCTGAAGAGGGAGTTGTCCCATAAGGAAGGTTTCTTCATACGAAGAGGGAGTTGTCCCGTAAGGTGAAGTATGGTCTACCCTTGCAAGTAGATCACCTCTTTACCGACGAGGGGATTTCATCGGGATTCCAAGTAATAGCCGCTTGGTCTTACTTATGTCAGTTGAGGTCACATCCCTAATATATATATAAACGAGTGCATCATTTCCATTCCATGCATCATGACTTTCATAGCATCTTGTTGTATTACATTCTTTGATATTCAACTCTTTCGATATTATGTGCCTTGTCATTTAACGTTAATATGCAGGTTTTGGTAAGTTACATGCATCGCACCCAGCATACTTAGTACATTTAAACGTACTAATGCATACTCTAGCCTACATGATTTTACCATGTAGGTACCGAGGACTTTGACCATCCATCGTTCGACGTTTAGCTCAGATTCCGGATTTACTTATAGTAGTGAGTCATGTCTTTTAAGGACACACCCCCATCTATCTACCTATATTACTTACTTCTCCATATGTATTGAGGGTGAGGCCGGGGTATGTCTTGGCCCCCGACCTATCTATGTAGAGGCGTTGTTGGACATCTTGTAAATCACTTCACGTTATATGTTATGTGTTACAGTTAAGTTTAGGTTATGTATATGGTTATCTTTAAGTAGCGATGTGTGACTTGTTCTTATCTTGATGGAAAGATCCTAAGACCCGAATCGCCCCCATAGCGTGAGTCCTACTTTCCCGTCCCTTAGAACTATATGTTGATTGTAGAATATGTTTCCAAACTGATGATGCAACTTTTGGTATCTTGAGGCTTGTTTGGGGACTCTTGGGTTCCCATACGCCGTGTCACATCAAGGCCCTAGGTTCAGGTCGTGACACTGGTCTTGTCCATCGGTCAATGAAGAAGGTAAAGGTCATCAAAGAAAGGTTGAAGACAGCACAGAATCGCCAGAAATCTTACGCTGATGTGAGGAGAAGAGACTTAGAATTCAAGGTAAATGATTGGGTGTACTTGAAAGTGTCACCTATGAAGGGTGTTATGAGACTTGGGAAGAAGCGAAAATTGAGTCCCCGCTTTATTGGCCCCTTTCAGATTGTGAGGAAGATTGTGTAATATCCCTCATGTACCTTGGAATGCCTGGCAAGTGTATTTTTCAAATATCTCAAAGTCATACATTATTTCGAAAATCCAACTTCATATTCTTGTTCAGGGGGCAAAATTGAGTGAGAAAAGGGCAATCCCTGAATTTTAGAAGACCCGTAGCGAAAAATAATTTTCGCAATGAGGAGCCAAGACAGTGTGCATCCGCGCCCTTGGTGCAATGCGGCCTGGGCCCGAATTAGTACATTTAGGGCATACGCGACTAGTCTGCGTTGCACCTAGGGTGCGAACCAGTGCAGGAATTTTTTGATTTTTTTGTTTGTTCATTCAAGGGCATTTGGGTAATATCCTAATGCCCATTTATACATGGAAAAACCCCTTCTTTGGCCATATTCAACTCTAAGACACTCAAAAACCCTCTCAAAACCTCTCCAAAACTTTATCAAATCCCTCATTCAAATTCAAGGATCTCACGAACAACTTTGGATTTCGAGAACCCAACACAAACATCAAGTATTCCTCAATTCAATTTCAAGAAATTTCAAGGTTTAAGGTATGTGGGTTTCATTCATGGGTTCCTTCTATCCATGAAGCCAAAACTTCCCTCTTTATCAAATTTCATGATTTTAATATTGGATATTTTATGGGTAAACTCTACTATGCATTATAAATATGATTGAGATTGGATTTTTCAAGTATTGATTAGGTATGCATAAATATATATTGAGGCTATTTGCCATGAGTTGATTTATGCTTGTTAAGGCTATATATGATATGAATTATGAGACTATGAATGTTGGTGAATTTTTAAGATTGATTTCATGACACCCAAAAGTAAGGTTTATACTACTATGTTGGTGGGTTGAATGATATGTATTTCAAATGACTTGATTTTTACTCCTCTTATGTTTTACATTCTTGAATTGCAAGACGTCAAGCTTATTTGTACATCACCCACCATATTTTGATTAAAGTATTTGGCAAGGGCTTACATTGATGAAAGTTTTATTGTTGGGCATGAGAATTGCAAACCTTGTATATTTTGAAGGGCTATTATGCATGTTATGAGCTCGTACGAACATTACAAGTATATGAATAATATGAAGTCCTTTCTTGATACTTTGATATGATGGTTTGATAAGCTATTCTTGTATTACCTACCGAAAAGGCCATGCCGCAAGGTAGAATAATTCACAACTCCTACCAAAAAGATTGTACCGTAAGGTAAGAACATCTCTCCCACCAGAAAGATTGTATCGTAAGGTAAGGAAATCTCTCAATTCCTACCGAAAAAATTGTATTGTAAGGTAAGGGCATCTCCCAATTCCTACCGAAAAGATTGTATCATAAGGTAAGGGACATCTTATACTACCTACCAGAAAGGCTATGCGATATGGTAGGGGTATTGGTAACACTCTCTGAAATGGTTATACCTTAAGGTGAGTGGGTGGCTATTTGGCTATTATCATGTATATTTTTGTAAGGCATTGAGCAAATATTTCATATTGAGCTTATACCCATTGGTTATGATCATGCGTCTTGATTATTATTATAGCTTATCTCTTTTGTTGCATTGCAACCTACATATTTAGTGCATCCCAAGTACTAACGCATACTCTATGCCCACATGATATTACCATGTAGGGATCGGAGCTCCTATTGATCCTCCTCCTCCATGTGGCTAATTGATTTGCTTGAAGGAGCCTTTTGTGAGTCCTCAACTTCGAGGACAACATCTACTTTTCGTTCATGCTTGTTAAGACTTATTTAATACTTTTGGTTATTTATCATTTGAGGGTAAGCCCGGGAAGTGTCTTGGCCCCTGTTCCATTTCTATGTAGAGGTGTCGTTGGATATGATATTATGGTTATTTATGCTTTGAGTTTGACTCTTCTTATGCTATTATCAATATGAAAGACTTCCCTTAGTCCCGCTTCACTTTTATTAATGTCACTTGTTGTGCTTTATTTTACTTCCGCGACCAAGGATGCTTGAATTATGTGCTAAGAAGCTTGTTTGGGGTTCCTTCGGGTTCACCATTTGCCATGTCACGTCTAGGCCCTAGATTGGGTCGTGACAGATAGGGAAGGTTGCATGACTTAGAGTTTCCTTCCGAGTTAGACGTAATTCATTCTGTGTTCTACATCTCGATATTGAAGGAATGCTTGGGAGATACTGCCTTGGTAATCCCTATTGAGGGTATTGGAGTAAAGGATAGTTTGTTCTATGAGGAGATTCCAGTTCAAATCCTTGATCTCCAGGTTCGCAAGTTGAGAACCAAAGAGATTGCCTCGTCAAAGTCTTGTGGAGAAATCAATTCATTGAGGAAGCCACATGGGAAGCTGATGAAGAGATGTGAGATGAATATCCACATCTATTCATTCCTGATGATGAGAATGTAAAAGGTGATGTCCTTACCCTTGACTTAAATTGATTTGTTTATTTCTGAGTTGATGTGTTTATTCCTGAGTCTGAGTAGAGATTGTTGAGCTTGATGAAGAGTCGAAAGTTTGATTGATTAAGTGAGTATCGACAGGAGTCTTGATTGTTATTCGTTCCTTGATATCTACCTTTACTCATCAGTCGAGAACAAATAATTCCAAGGAGGAGATGATGTAACCTTCGATAGAATTACCAAAATAACCTAGAGGAGAGATGTGTGTATAATGCATCTTTCCATACTTCGATGGAAAATTCGAGGTCGAATATGTGATTACCATGGAAAATTGAGTGGGGAAGTGGTCTTTGCTGATTTTTAGAGCAACCGAATTAAGAGATATTTTTTCGATGCGAAAACGAACTCGAGAATAAGTGCGTGACAGGTGTGCAACGCGAACCTGACGCAGACTTACACTTAGATTTGGTCCAACTATTTTCTGCGGTATTAGAAAGTTCGACCGAAGAATTTTCAATGAAAGACCCCAAAAAATGTCATAGTCCACGTCGCAGACCATGTCTCCCTAAGGCGAACTTTTTTTACAATTTCATGAGGGGCATTCTAAACCTTTCCCAACCCCTCCTAAACTTAAAACACGATCTAAATGGGTCATTTTGAGCATAAAAAGGCTTTTAATCCCCATACCTAAGCCCTTCTAAGTTCTTAACAAAGACTAGGGCTAGAGAGAAGAGAAGAGGAGCGTGAATTCGAGGAGTTGAGGAGAGTCTTCGAGGATTGATTGTCAAAAAAGCGTCATACCAAGCATGTAAGGCTTAACTGAAATATAGAATTGTTCTTCCATGTGCCCCATAGATGGTAATAGAGGAGTTGAGAGTCCATTAGTCCACATACATATTTCTTGAATACTTTCTTGAAAATTGTATATATTACATGTATTTTCATGTGTTGGTGATCATCATAAACTTATTTTACTAATTTAGTGTTTTCACATGAGTTATTGTCACAAGTCTATATGTTATTTCATAAAAGATACATGAATGAACCTAGCGATGGAGTCTAGAGCCTTGACTTGATTATGTTAATTGTGATTGTGATGTGAGTATGATGTTGAGTTAATTGAGCTTGATCATCCTATGAGTATTCATAATTGAATTCTAGAGTTTTGTCTAATTGACTTCCTATTACTGGTTGACCTGAGTCCTTGAGCTATTAAATGAGAACTGAGTTGATGAGTTGACTGAGATGATAGGCCAAAAGGCCCCATTAAGTTGAGTTAATGAGATGATGATAGTCTCTATGAGACTAATTGTGATGAGGAGTGCCTTAAGGAGGCTACTTGAGATGATTTGATTGAGCTAAGGAGTTTTATGAGCATTAAGTCTTCGGAGGAGTATCATGCATCCAAATGAGTAAGAGTAAATCCAACTCGCACTCATTAACTACGTTGCCAAGCGTAGGTAAGGATAGAACCATTATATTGAGGTTCCCCTTGAGTTAAAGTCCCTGAAAGCAATAGAGGACTTATTGAGGCTAGATCCCTAGTGGATTCAATTCATTCTTTACCTAGAAAGTATGGAACGGCTATGGCAACATGACGAGATTTTAGTACAATCACTGGCTTATAAGTGATTGTTGTCGGATAAGAGAAACTCCTATATAGTCCCCGGACTAAGCACCCTGAATCGATTTTGAGTTGATTGATGAGGTTTGATTGGTTGATGGGTCACTTGTCTATCTTTATTCTTGCTTTAGATAGACATTTGATATTCTGATTTAGTATATTCTGAGTTGATATTATTTCTATATTATTCTACTTACATCTATTTCATTCAGCCATTTTTACACTTGTACATGCCACGTACTGACCTCCCCTTTGGACTACATCATTTTATAATATAGAGGCAGGTACTAGGGATCGTCAAAAGGCGTATCGTTGAGGATCTTTGTGTTCAGCTAAGTTGGTGAGCCTCCCTTACTTCGAAGGATCCTGTTGTTTTTCATCTGGCTTATAGAGTTAGACTTAAGTAGCTTTACTTTTGTGTTGAGGTAGCCATGGTTCAGTCATTGACACCATTTGATAGTGATAGATGCTTCATAGACTAGAGTTGAGTTATTGATGTTGATATTATATTGAGCTAGCTTCTTTCAGACTAACTTGTTTTATTTATATTGTTTTGATACTTAGATAGTCGATCTATCTTTTTTAATCTTCCGCTGAGTTTCTAAGTAATGCTGAATGAATGAATGTAATGAGGTCAAGTTGTTCACTTGGGGACCAGCATTAGTCTTTGAGCGCCGGCCACGTCTAGGGTACCCTCCCTGGGCATGACACATAAATCGTAAAATTATATGTTCAACTCGAATACCATCACTCGAAAAAATATGGCCTAGGAAAGACACTGACTTGAGCAAAAACTCACATTTCGAGAACTTTGCATACAACTCATGGTCTTTAAGAGTCTGGAGAACAACTTTGAGGTGATTGACATACTTCTCCTCATCTGTCGAATACAGCAGAATGTCGTCGATGAACACGATTACAAACATATCAAGATATTGTCTAAACACCCTATTCATCAAGTCCATGAAGGCTGCAGGTGCATTCATCAACCCAAAGGACATGACTAAGAACTCAAAATGGCCATATCTAGTCCTACAGGCTATCTTTGGAACATCACATTCCCTCACTTTCAACTGATCATAGCCAGATCTAAGGTCTATCTTTGAGAAATAAGAGGCACCCTGAAATTGGTCAACCAGATCATCTATCATGCATAGAGGATATTTATTCTTTATCCTAGCCTTGTTCAGTTGCCTATAATCAATGCACATTCTGAGAGACTTCTTTCGCACGAACAGGACAGGATCAACCTAAGGAGAAACATTCGGCCTGATAAAGCCCTCCTCTAACAAATCTCTTAGTTGCTCTTCAAACTCTTTCAACTCAGTGGGGCTCAACATATAAGGTGGAATTGAGATAGGCTAGGTATCAAGAAGTAACATCAATCCCAAAGTTAATCTCCCTATCAGAAGGAATTCCAGGCAGATCCTCAACAAACACTTTAGGAAACTCATTCACAATCAGGACTAACTCTAGAATAGGAGACTCAACATAGCAGACTTAGCTCGCACGAGTGATAGATACAACCTTTGGAAATTAGCTTTCTGCCCCTAAGGTAGGAGATAAACTTTTTCTTAGGTGTAATAGAATCACCCTTCCACTTTAGAACCACTTTATTCGGGAATAGGATGTTTAATTAACGGTTCATACTCTACAATTAATGGAGGCATAATATGCGTGAAGACAATCTATGCGTAGGATTACATCAAAATCAATCATCTCTAACTCAACCAAATCAACAAGAGTATCCTTATGATGAATGGACACTACACAATCTCTATAGATTCTCTCAACTACAATAGACTTACCCATTAACACACTAGAGTAGAAACATCAAAGGGTTCAAGAAGACTCTCAGGAGTTCTGTCAAATGTACTAGCCACATAAGGAGTTATGAATGACAATGTAGCACCAAGATCCATCAAAACATAACAATCAAGAGTAAAGACTCAAGTCTTACTTGTCACAACATCTGGGGAGTTCTCCTGATCTTGGGGACTGCCCATGGCATACAAACGGTTTATAGTTTCGCTTGAGCCTGACGTAGTAGCTTTCTGATTTCCTATGGCTGGTGGGGATGGTAGAGAAGATTGAGCCCGATCAGCCCACTTTGGACACTCTCTCTAAACCTGACCCACTTGGCCACACTTGAAACACGCATCACTCCCCTCATGACATCTACCCAAATATAATCTGCCACACTTACCATATGGGGCTTACCCTGTGAACCTTAAGCCACACTAACTTGTGACTGAGATCTCTGGGATCCAAAATTCTGAGACCTCTAATCATTCCTGTTTCTCGGACTAGGTGCAATAGTAGATGATAGTGCTGGCCCTGACTGGAATCTGTTACCATTCCCTCCCTTTTCAACCTCATGGATGGATGCCTTGGCTCTCTAATTTCTGAACTCTTCCCTATCATGATGTTTCTCCTCATCAGCTTGTTGCACATAATTCATCAACCTCCTGATGTCCATGTCAGTTACAAGCATAACTTCCCTCCCATATTTCTTTGGCCCTTTGTTCAGACCATCCATATACATCCATATTCACCCCCTTATGTCAGCAACCATATCTGGAGCATAGCGAGATAGCTGAGCGAACTTAAGCCCATCCTCTTGCACAGTCATAGAGTCTTGTTTCAGATTCAAGAACTCTCTTACCATGGCCTCCATTTTTTCTCTTGGAAAGAAGTAACCCAAGAAGGCTTCCTCGAACACTGCCCAAGTCAGCAATGGGGCTTCCTCTCCTCCACCCTTCTTATATTGATCAAACCATAACCTGGCTACACCATTGAGCTGGTAGGCAACCAATTTAACTCTATCAACATCAGCCACATACATCACTTAAAACACCTTCTAAAGTTCCTCCATGAAGTTCTCAGGAGACTCATTAAATGTAGACCCTGTGTACTCAGGGGGATTCATCCCTAAGAATTATCGGAATCTAGATGTGTACTGTGGATCCTGTCTACCTGTTCCTTTCCTCGTAGCAGATGTTTTGACTGCCTGGACTACAGTTTGGATAGCCTAGTGAAGCTCAGCATTAGAAACCTCAACTTGTTGGGGCTTCTTAACAGGCACAGCTGGATCCACATCTCCTCATGTCCTTGAGGCTCGGGTGGGTTAACATTCAGCCTAGCAGGACATCCTCTACCTCTGACGGCTCTTCTAGGAGACATGATCACAAATCTGCAATACATAGAGCACGAATTAGAAGAGATTTTTATAGAATTTTAACTCTACCGCACGAATTAGATCATGAAAGAAGTGTAACCATTCCTAATGTCCTATAGCCTCCTACTTATGAAGTGTGGTGAACAACACACCCATAAACAAGACTCTACTAGACTTGGCTTTATAGACTCTATAGGACACTTGAACTCTGTTCTCTGATACCAAGTTATTCATGCCCCTGGAGGTAACGCTAGACGTGGTCGGCACTCAGAGACTATTTCTAGTCCCCAAACGAACCACTTGGCCTCATTATATCCATTCATTCAGCATTACTTAGAAACACAGTAGAAGACTAAAGAAGATAAATGGGCAATCTAAATCTCAAAATAATATAAATAAAACAGGTTGGTCTGAAGAGGCCAGCTCAACAGAAACTCAACATCAATAACTCAACTAGTCCATGAAGCCTCTATCATTATCAAATGGTGCTAATGACAGAACCATGGCTACCTCAACTCAAAAGTAAAGCTACTCAAGTCTAACTCTATAAGCTAGATTAAAATAAAAAGATCCTCCAAAGTAAAAGAGGCTCACCAACTCAGCTGAACGCAAAGATCCTCAACGATGTGCCTATTAATAATCTCTAGTATTTTCCTTCTGCATCATAAAATGATATAGTCCAAAGAGGATGCCAGTACGTAAAATGTACGAGTATGTAAAATTGCTCAATGAAATAGATGCAGGTAGAATAATATAGAAATAACATCAACCTAGAATATACTCAATCAGAATATCAAATGTCTATCTAAAGAAAGAATAAAGAGTAGACAAGTGACCCATCAACTAATCAAACCTCATTAATCAACTCAAAATCAACTCGAACTCAACTCAACTCGACTCGACTCAGAGTACTAAATGCGGGGACTATTTGGGAGATTTTCTTATCTGACAATAATCACTTATGAGCCAATGATTGTACAACAATCCCGCTGATATTTCCACAACCATTTCATTCTTATCAGGTAAAAGATGAATCAGATCCACGAAGGATCTAGCCTCAAAAATTTCTCCATTGCTTTTAGGGACTTTAACTCAAGGGGAACCTCAATGTAATGATTCTGTCCTCACCTACGCTTGACAACATAGTTAATGAGTGCGAGTTGGCTTTACACTTTCTCATTTCGGCACTAGATACTCCTCCCACGACTCAATGGTCATAAAACTCCTCAACTCAATCAAATCATCTCAATTAGCCTCGTGGAGGCACTTATCATCTCAATTAGTCTCACAAAGACTCTTATCATCTTATTAACTCAACTCAATAGGGCCTTTCGGCCTAACATCTCAGTCAACTCATCAACTCAATTCTTATTTAATAGTTCAAGGACTTAGGTCAATCATTAAGAGGAAGTCGATTAGACAAAACTCTAAAATTCAATTATGAATACTTATAAGATCATCAAGCTCAATTAACTCAACCTCATACTCACATCACAATCACAATCAACATACTCAAGTCAAGGCTCTAGACTCCATCCCTAAATTCATTCATGCATCTTTTATGAAATAGCATATAGACTTGTGACAATAACTCATGTGAAGACATTAAATTGGCAAAACAAGTTTATGATGATCAACAACACATGAAAATACATGTCATGTATAGAATTTTTAGAAAGTATTCAAGAAACATGTATGTAGACTCATGGTCTCTCTACTCCTCTATTACCATCAATTGGGAACATGGAAGAACAATTTTATGCTTTACTTTAGTCTTACATGCTTGGTATGAAGATTTCTGACAATCAATCCTCAAAGACTATCCTCAACACCTCAAATTCACGCTCCTCTTCTCTTCTCTATGCCTTAGTCTTTGTTAAGAACTTATAAGGACTTAGGAACGGGGATTAAAAGTCTTTTTACGCTCAAAATAACTTATTTAGATCATGTTTTAAGTTTAGGAGGGGTTGAGAAAGGTCTAGAATGCCCCTCATGAAATTGAAAAAAGAAAAGTTCGTGTCGGGTAGAAATGGTCCGCGATGCGAACTATGTCATTTTTCAGAGTTGTTCATCGAAAATTCTCCGATCAAGCTTTCTAATCCCATAGAAAATATTTGTACCAAATCTAAGTGTAAATCCACGTTAAGTGCGCGTCGCACACCTGTCGTGCACTTATTCTAGAATTCGTTTGTGCATCAAAAAATTATATCTTGATCCGATTATTCTAAAAATCAACCAAGACCACTTCCCCAGTCAATTTTCCATGCTGATTGCATATCCAGCCTTAGATTTTCCATCAGAGCATGGGAAGATGCATTATATGCACATCTATCTTCTAGAGGTACTTGGTAATTTTGGTGTTACATGAAGTCACACTATTCACATATGTACCGAGTTGCAAAGCTCGCCTGGTTCAATCTCTTTCTCTCTCTTTTCTTTTTAGATTTTTGTAATAATCCTAATTCATGTCCCAACGTATATTAATAAGTTTTAATCATGTCCCAACTTATATACGTCTTGATTTTGCTCCAGGGTTGAGGTAATTATCGTATTTCAACAAATTTTACAATTAGTTACACAACAAATGTGTGTTCTGTGTCTTTCATGTATTTGTATTCTTCGTGTGCTTGTTGTATAGCAAGTAGTAATCTTGTATGTGAAGCATCATAAGTCAGATTGATGTGTTTCTATGTGTTGTATAATATATAAGTCATTGTGTTGTATGTACTTCAATTCTTTCAATTTTTTTGTGAAAATAAGAGATATTATATTAATACCTAATATGTGTCATTACATATTAATGCCAGTACACTTGCTCTCCTAATACTACACTCCATAGTGGGGGAATAAACAAAATTACTAAAATCGTTGGACAATTTCGACCTATCTATTGCCCCTTGTCTTTTTAGTCTTGCAAAACCAGCTCCATTCTTTTTGTGACACCCCATAACTCTATACTCACATGTACTCATGTTCAAGCCTCACTCTTATATGTGAGATGGGTATTAGGGTCATAAGAGACCTCTAGTACTTAATCGAGTTCAAAGCTTTTCCATAAAATGTGTTTCTAGTCATAGATTAGGCAAGGGTCAATTTTAAATGGCCATAACTCTTAGCACACAAAGAATTAGAAGTCCGATGACATATGAAATGAAATCCCATTGAATTAGCTTTCATATACAACTAGTTTCACCTCATTTGGTTCTCAGAGTCAAAAGTTATGGCCGTTTTACTGAGGGTTGTCAGTGCAGAGTTGTAATACAAGACGCAGTTACAGGTCATATATAGGAGTACGACCCTTATCGGTATCTCACGAAAAAAGTTAAAGAACTTCAATTTTCAGGCCCCGACTTTACGGACACATCTATGGGTCGTACAACCCTCTACGAGTCATAGAAATGTGCTCGTAGAGAATTCCAGAGACCTTAAAAATGGTCCAAAAACTTACGAAAGGTCCCTTACGAGTCGTAGAAGCTTCTACGGGTCGTAAAGGGTCTCGTAGGCGACCTGACCAGTGATTTTAAAGAGGGGTATTATTGACTTTTCTACCTTTTTAAGCCTAAATTTTTCAGTTTTCACCTAATTAAACCCCTAGGATGTACTAATTCATATCTTTAACTTCAAAACCTTCCAAGAACTCAAAATGTAGTTTCAAAGGGGCAAAAGCTAGGGCATTCAAGAATCCTCTTCAATTCTTCCAAGAAACTAATTACCCAGGTATGTAAAGCCCTACAAAAGTTGTTCTACTATTATTTTAGTATCTATAACCACCAGATTCTACCCAGGAACATATCTATAAGTTGAGATCAAGGTTTCCTCCATTAATAGTACTTTTCATTAAAATAATGTTCATGCATTTTTCCTTGATAAGAACCATGAATTTTGCTGATTTTGTTATTGAATTAAGATATGGAGACAAGATTTTCAGTTATGGTTATATTTATGAGAACTCTGTAGCTATATCATGAAAAGCTACTATGTTCACAGTTTTGAGTTGAGTTTAAGATGTACTTTAAGTTGTATTTGCAAGATATCTAAATAATAAAGATTATGTTGAAATACCTGGCAATGATACAACTTTCAGAAACAAAGAAGAGAGTCAAGTTGAGAGAAGTTTAAGAAAACCTAAAGTTGGGCTAAGTCCCAAAGAGAAAAAAGTAATACTTTGAGCAAGAATACTCTTTTAAATATGAGCATTATAAAAGCTATTTTGGGAGTAGTATTGTGCACTGATATGAGTGAGAGTAATGATAACTTGAACTCAGAAATTACGTAGCCAGCGTAGGATAGGATTATACCAAAAGTACAACTCCTCATTGCTATTGAGATGGTCCAGTTTTGTGATGGATCAACTTCCCTAGTTTTCGTTCCTTACAACAGAAAAGTATGGGATGGCTCTGGCAGCGTGGGCAAGACGTTGTATCATCACGAAGCTCATAGTGGTGGTTATCAGTTAGATAAACTCCCCAAGTTAAAGCAAGCTAGCTTTTATATATAGACTTTAAACATATGTTCTATTTTCAGCATGTACTGCATTTATTGCTTATGTTATCTTATTTTGAGACATGTTTTAGTTACTTTGAGCATAGTGACTTATCTTGAGTTTCCGTTTTGACCATTTTACATACTGTACAATCCACGTACTTACATCCTTTGGACCTGCATCATTTTATGATGCAGACTCAGGTGACAGGGTCTCTTAGAAGGCACTCCGTTGAGGATCAGCATTTCCATCTAGTTATTAGTGAAGCCTCTTACCAGCCAGAGTCTTTAGAGTCATTGTCTATGCTTTATTTCTTAGCATTTGTTTTCAATAGTTGGTCAGATTATTCTAGTTAGAGGTTCCACGGACTGTATGTTAAGAGTTTCAGATCTTCTTTCAAGTTGTTGTTGAGACACTTTTACTACTCAGTTTATTCAAATATTTCAGTATTCTTAGCTTATTATATTGAAGCCTTTCCTTTATTTTTTGAGTCTTCCGCTAAGTATAATAGCCAAGCTAAGTGGTTCGCTCTGGGACAAAAATGGTTCTGGGTGCCAGCCACACCCAGGGTGTGAACTCGGGGCATCACAAACTTGATATCCTACAAATCTGTCACTTCCAAATTTCTCAAAAAACTCAAACTTGGCCTCTTCATCTTCTTTCTCTTCTCTTCTTAC
>JAPFFP010043002.1:0-13592 GCA_026153255.1 Solanum medicagineum
TATAAGTATTGATTCTAACTCTGAATTATTTTTGTAATATGCAACAAGACTACGAGCGATAGGAATGATGTCCAACTTACGCCTCAACTGTCCGATCAAATTTAGACTGAGAAAGTAGTTGGCGGGATCCACAAAGGCCGTGTATATGAGATAAGCTCTTGGAATGACATAAGAGACTCTAATCAGGTTTAGAAGGCATTGGATCGTCAAGTCAGGCCGAGGCCCTTGACCAAATTCAGTTGACTGTCATGTCTCAGAAAATAGAACAACTTTCAAGTGCATTCACAACTTCTGAGGCAAGGAGGGTTGAGCAACAAAAAGAAGTTATACAAATCAAAGAATAAGTGCTCAACCTCGCCCGTCGGCCTGCACCACGTCCTTCCACTCCCGAATATGAAGATAGTAATGATGATGAGTTTGTCAAGAATAGTCCTTTGATTCCTTTTAGTTATGTTTTGGACAATATGTTTATGTTTGGACACTTTAGTTATATTTTGGACACTCTAGACTATTTTGATGAACTTTCTGTTAGTTTAAAACATTATAATTGCTTGATTTTATTCATTTTTAATGTTTAATTTTGGTTGGTGTTATGTATTTTCTACGTTGAACTTCTTGTTACTACAGTTGGATAGCTTGTTTGGATTTGAATTGAATTATTTTTTATATTGCAAGTGGGCAACAGAAACTGCAGGTTTTTACTGTCTAAAAAACTGCAGAAAAAACGACAGACAGGGTCCTTAATTCCGTCACTTTTCTGCAATTTTTTAAAAAAAAATTCTAGAAAAGAGACAGACAGATCCCCTATGTCCATCGTTTTTATAAAATTATATTAATTAATTTTTTTAAAAGGAAACAAACTGGGAGACTATGTCCATCAATTTTTTAATAATTATTTTTTAAAAAAGCGACGAATAGGGACCCAATGTCCGTTAACTTTTTCAATTTTTTTAAAATATTTTTTTAAAATGTGACGGATAGTGACTCTATGTCCGTTGCTTTATTTTAAAAAGAATTAATTAATAAAATGACGAGATAGGGAAAGCGACACAGCAATCACTTTTGTAAAAGCATTGAGCAAAACAGCGACAAAATAGACTACGTTGCTTTTCCATTGTTGATGACAAAAAAAAAGTGACGCAGTCTGTCATTTCTGACCGTCGTTTTTCGTCTAGATTTTAATAGTGTGTTCTGGCGATTCTGAGCTTTCTAGTTTTTAGTAGTGTCTTCTGGCGGCTCTAAGCTATGAAAAGTCCACTCTAAATCAGTCTAAGCCAAGTCATGACATCTCAGAGCAAATGAACACCCAACAACTCAACTTAACCTAAATTAAACCACCCAATGGGCGATCTACACCTACAGCCATACAAAAATTTAAATGGTGCCATCTCGATGCTGGAATGATAACTTTTGTTATAAGAAAATTTTGCCAAAGGTAAATGTTGATCCAAAAGGGTCTCAAAATCAATCACACTAGTCCGAAACATATCCTCTAAAACTTGAATAGTGCATTCAAACTGTCCATCAGTCTGCAGGCAAAAAGCTGAACTCAAATCCAAACGAGTACCTAAACCATGCTGTAGAGCCTGCCGAAAATTAGAGGTGAATATATATCCTCTGTCTAATACTATAGACACCGGCACTCTATGTAATCTAGCTATATCCCGAATATCCAACCCCACCAACTGCTTTGCACTGTATCGAGTCTTCAGCGGTAAGAAGTGACCTGACTTAGTTAAACGATCAAAAACTACCCAAATGGAATCGAATTCACCCAAGCCCACAGGCAAACCTATGATGAAGCCTATAGTCACCCGCTCCTATTTCCACTAAGGAATGGGCATCATCTGCATCAATCCACCGGGCCTCTGGTGCTCGTACTTGACGTGTTGGCAATTCAAGCACTTCGCCACAAACCCAAATATATGTCTTCTCATCTTGAATCACCAATAATGTTATTTTAGATCATGGTAAATCTTTGCCACACCCCAATGGATGAAATATCTAGTACAATGGGCCTCCTCTAATATCAATCTCACCCAATCCCAACTTTAGGCACACAAACTTTACCATTTATCTTCAAAACACCATCTAAATTAATAATACCTGCCTTGGCTGCACCCCTAAATACCTTATCAGAAAGAAAGTATAGCTGGGGATCCTCAAACTAATTAGAACATATCTGAGCAAGTATGGAAGACCTAGCCTCTACAAAAGCCAAAATACTCTAAGAACGAGAAATAACTAATCGAACCATCTATCTACTAAGCAACTGAACCTCCAAAGATAAGGGCCTCTTCTCATCCCTCAAGAATTCTATGTTCTCCATACTAGTAGCCTTCCGACTCAAAGCATTTGCCACTACATTTGCCTTCCCGGGGTGATATAGAATAGAGATATCATAGTCCTTAAGCAACTCCAACCACCTGCAGTATCTCATGTTCAAATGCAGATAGGAAACGATGTATTTGAGAATCTGGTGATCAGTAAAACTCTCACAATTCACCTCATAAAGGTAATGTCATCGCAACTTCAACACAAACACAACCGTATCCAAAACCAAATCATGGGTAGGTTAGCTTATCTCATGCACTTTCAACTCTCTAGAACCATAAGGTATCACCTTCCCTCTCT
The DNA here is from genome assembly GCA_026153255.1 of Solanum medicagineum. Lineage (NCBI taxonomy): Eukaryota > Viridiplantae > Streptophyta > Magnoliopsida > Solanales > Solanaceae > Solanum > Solanum medicagineum. The sequence goes on from JAPFFP010043002.1 coordinate 2,635, forward strand.
GCATCAATATACCACCCAATCCCACACTAGAAGTATCATAATATACTACAAATGGAACCTAATCCATGCCTAAACTATACCTCTTAATGAAGGTATAAGTGGTTAGTTTCAAATATAGAACCTAACAATGATTGGGGTCAATCCCCTAAGGTATAAGGTCTAGACATGGATTAACTATGAGAAATTAAGATGAATTAATCTAATTATCTCCCGAAAGGGGGATTTTACAAAATTCAATAAATAAACCTAGACTATGCAGTAAATCAAGTGCTAGTGTTGTGAAATCAGTGAGAGAAGTGACTAGGGTATTGTCTTCCCCATGAATTCCTAACTCAGTATATCCATATTATGGTAACCTTTTCTAGTGTGTAGCATGCAGAACTGGTAAGTTATGTTTACCTAACCCTTTGATCAAAGCAAGAGGCAAATTTCACTACGGGATTTGATCCATCCTCGCAGTGTTGCATTATTAACCCTACGTTTTTGTCACAGTACAACCATCCTTTGATTAGTTCAGGTCGATGAGATGAGAGGGATCATATCTAATCCTTTTGATTATCCCTTACCTCATTCATTAATCCCCTTGATCCAGTAAGTAAGAATTAGGCGAGTTCTAACGTTGGCCACTGTTAAAAAGCATTCTAATTGAAGAGATAATTAATACACACATGCACATTTTCCAAGGATTAGGGGTTATCTGGATTTTACTTTGTTAGTTCTTTATGGTTCCCACAACCCTAGTTGTGGATTTACCTACTCATAATTGTTGTAGTTGAAAGAATCATATTATGGAATAACATAATTAAACACTTACAACAATGAATTGAAGAACAAGAAATCAGAGATCTCTATGGAAATCACAACACTATAACCTAAATGTAATGTCAACAATAATCTCCAATAATCATAAGTAATGAAGTTTATAACATTCTAACTGATATTTGTTTGTTCTCCACTAGATAAAACCTAAAAAGCCTATTTATAATAAGTAAAAACCAAATCCAAATTGAAACAGGAAAACAGGAATTAAGCACTCAAACAGATAGGGTTATGGGCCGTAGATGAAATCACGGCCCATACCTGGGGCTTCAAAGTCTTACACTTCACAAAAGCTACCTTCCATATATGGACTCCTCCTATAGGCTACCTTTTGACTTATGACCCATAAGCGGTCTCATTTGATAACTCTTCAGAAATTCTTCAAAACTCTAATCCTCCAGGCATGATCTTATCCACGACATGTCATCTATGACCTGCATGACTCTTTATTTTGATAACATATCAGTACTTAGCATAGTTTTTGATCTTTAGCATACGGACGAAGATACAGGCCATCAAAGAATCTACTGTTCATTTGGAAACTCATAATCTCAACATTTAAAAATCATCCCTTCACTGGATCTGACCCACATCACTTCTACAACTCGTAGAATAAACCATGGCCCATAGAAAGCTTCATACTTCATCAAAAACTTGTGATCTACAAGACTTTTCCCAAAATAATCCCTATTCCTGTAATCTTGCAAACTCAACACAAAGCATATCAAACCTACTAACATCGCTTTGAGAACGCATAAAATCCTAAGTTTTAAGTATCAAAACTGTTGTATATTGGCAGCATATCATCACTCTCTCCTTGAGCAAAGCAAGAACAGGTGTTGATGACAACAAATCCTTGAGCTTTTGAAAGCTCACTTCACACTCCCCCGACCACTAAAATGCTACATTCTTGTAAGTTAGTCTAGTCAATGAGGTTATTATAGAGGAGAATCCCTTAACAAACCACGCCAAAAAAATGAAACTTTGAATCTCAATCACAGAAATGGGTTTAGCCCACTCATGAACAACTGCTACCTTGGTAAGATCTGCAATAATACCCTCTTTTGTCATCACATGCCCAAGGAAAGCCACAGAGTGAACCAAAACTTACACTTTGAGTACTTTGCATACAACTTCTCTTCTCGTGACCTCTGAAGTACAGTTCTCAAGTGCTGAGCATGATCAATCTCACTCTTGGAATAAACGAAGAAGTCATCTACAAACACGATCACAATTATATCTAAATAGTTCTTGAACACTCAGTTCATCAACTCCATAAAGGCAGGCGAGGCATTAGTAAACCTGAAGGACATAACCACGAACTCAAAGTATCTATAACGAGTCCTGAAATCTATCTTTGGGAAGTCCAATTCCTAAACTCTTAATTTATAATAGTTGGACCTCAAATCAATCTTGGGAATACCGACGCACCCTGTAACTATAATCAATACAAGGCAAAGGATACTTGTTCTTGATGGTCACTTTGTTCAACTGGCGATAGTGAATAAACATGCGTATAGCGCCATCTTTATTCTTCACAAATAGAACAGGAGCATTCCAAGGAGATACACTCAGACGAATGAACCCCTTCTTCAAATCAATAGCAAAGTCAATATCATGATCTAGAGGAACCCAAATATGTCAATTAGGAATACATCCATAAAATCTCTAGAAATTCTAGTATCTCCAATTATGGTGGCTCTTGAGAAAAGGCCCAAATAGGAGCAAAATAAGACAAAAATCCTTTATCCATTAACAAATAGGCATACATATATGAAATAACACCCTTGGGATAGGAGCTAGGTGCTTAATTCCACATCGACTATGGCAAGTCGGGGCAAGATACGGTCACGGTATTCACATGTTAGTCAAGAATAGCTTGATGATGCGATAACCAATCTATGCCCAACATAATATCAAAGTCAACCATATCCATCAATATCAAGTCAACAATAATATTTCTAACTATAAATGTCACAATACAACTCTAATATACCTGATTCACCTATCGGTGTAGAAACACAAATAGGCTAGGAAATAGTTTCACACATAATATCAAGATCCGAAGCAAAATAAGTTGACACATAAGAATCAGTAGAGCCTGGATCAAATAAAACTGAAGCAGTGGCACACTGGAACCATACTCGTAATAACTGCATCAGAGGCCTTTGCCTCGGCTCTTTTTGGGACAGCATAGCAAACACTTCGACCACTACTAGTATGTGAGCCTCCACGGGCTCCACCTCTCACTTTACCACGACCTTTCCTAGTGCCACCCCTCATGCCCTGAGAGATGTATCTGGTTGCTGGTGTTGGGGTTAGACGAGCTGGTTAAGACCATGAAGCCTAGGTAAAAGGTGAATAATGTGGACAATTGTGGGCTAAGTTCCCAATCTCATCACACTGATAACAAGCTCTAGTCTTCTGCCCCTAAGATGGCCGTCCTAGAAAGCCACCATACTTAGGTGCACTAAAAGAGCTATCATGGCCCATCTGAGTAGGTCTAAACCTGTCAACAGTGTCAAATGCTAAGATGGATGTGTGAACCACTCGGCGCTAATGGGCCTGCCTTTGAAACTCTCAGTCCCATTGTAGGTGCCCACTAAACTTGCCATACTAACAAAATCTCTTCTTGCTACCCTCTCTACTATGTCTAATGTGCTGTATCATGTGAGCGTTATCCACCACACTCTGAAATGGGCCTCAAACAAAAACCAAAGAAGTTGTGGCCTCCTGAAAGTACCTTTCCAACCCTTTGGAAAATCGTCAAATCCTCTCAAAATCAGTAGGGATGCTGGACAAGCCATATCTAGACAATGCATAAAACCTAGCCTTATAGTCGGATACTTTCATAGAGCCCTGATAAAGTTTGTCAAACTTATCTCGGCTCTTGTCTCATAAGCTATATGGCACGAACTTCTCCAGAAATACCTTTTTAAACTGCTCCAAGGTCATCATTGGAGATCTAATAGGTCTGCAGCCAGAACTAACCTCTACAACTCCTTAGCTAGGTAGTGAACTGGTAAGAGCTGTAAGAAACCCCATATGTCTCAAGGATGGCCAAATTACACAGCCGATCTTGATACTCAGATAAGAAATCATAAGCTCTATCACCAGACATACCGTCAAATCTCGAGGGAGCCAACTGCACATACCACTCGAAACGTTTCTACTCAATTGTGGATATAGCTAGTTTAACAGAAAATAGGGCACCAACAATCTGGGTGGTGGAATAGCCAATCCCTAAAATTATGAACTAAAACTCAACCGAGATGTTTGAGGCGAAATCGCAAAAGTCATAAGAGGATCTGCTGGCACTAAGGAAAAACCCACATGAATCATAGCTACCTCAGCTAGAGATATAGAAAGACAAACTGATGCTGTAGAAACTGGTGCATCAATAGTAGCTAGGGATGGAGGTATTCCCTCTTATCTAGCCAAAACCTGCAAAAGTGACTCATGAATTGAGGGAGTAGCATCAGGGGCTGAAGATGGTGGAACATAGACTATAGGCCTCTCTGGCTCATAATCAGGCTCTAGAGAAGCTAATTTAGTCTATCCTCTGGTGGAGCTGCCCTTGTAGCATATTTTTCGCCCCAGGCTTTATCACGAGCCTTGCCTCGACTATGCGTAGGAGCCATATCAGTTGACTTGGGCTCTCTCACTAATTGTTAGGATCTAGTAATTGGAATCTGCACAGAAGGAGTAGATTAGACACTATTAGAACATGTGATATGAAAAAATGCACGAATAGAAGCAAGATATGAAAGTTTTTCCTAACAAGTGCCGCGTAGCTGCCCAAAGATAGGTATGGATGCCTATATACTGATTCACGAGACATTACTAGACATCCTTCTCTTGACTCACAAGCCCTACGAACCTAGATCTCTGATACCAAACTTTTCATGACCCAATATTAGATCGCGACTAAAGAAGATAATAAAGCAAAAGCAACCACAATATTGCAACAAAATCCCAACACCTGGAGTCATGAGTACAAGAGCATCCCGGAGAGTATGAATGATTAAATACAACTATCCTAATTAAAATGCAAAGCAATCTGATATAGTCTAATACAATATCAGGAATAAAAAACAATAAAGGGAATCTCAAAAAGACACACGACGACTCAAAGTTTGAGCCTCACCGGTAAAATCTGGGATAGATGTAGATCTCTAGTGGAATAGAATTAACTACCCTATATGGGTCCTTGTGCTCGATCTTCAAGGAGGAAAGAAGTAGGGGTGAGCATACAGAAGTGTGGCCAATAGGTTCAATCGACTAGGTAAGTGAAATTGAATACACATGTAATAACTAAGATTATCTACCACATGCATTACAAGGTTAAAACATAATATAAATATAACATAGGATAGTAAAAGATAGTAATTCAATCAATGATATAATGCATATAAAATATATATATGTAATGGCATCATAGTCCATGTGTGAGGTGGAATCATGATCGTTGCAGGGTCCATCTATCAAGTTGAAGCTATGATATAGAACTCGAGGGTGTCACAGGCCATGTACTCAAATATCTCAAGGCATCGTAGGGCATAATAGAAGTATCTCAAGGGGTTGCAGGCCTTATACTATAATGTCTCAATTTATCATAATATATCAACAGGTACAAATGCAATTAGATATGTGCATACCAGTGCAACTATTACAAGTTTGAGATATGTGCACACCAATGCAACATTTTCATGAATATCTATAATATCAATATATATGACAAATGATATGTACAATAGCCACCAAAACAAAAGGCTATGTCAAGTGCATCAATTGGTACCACAAAACTATCAATAAATCTCATATTAGCACTCTCACTCATCAATAATAAGAATGCCAATGAAATTGGACTCCATAAGTCCTCAATTAAGTTTATAAATCTTGAATTTATTAAAAATATTTTCAATTTTCTACAACACTATCCCAATCCTATCAGAAGTCTCATATTATCACAATAGTACCCAGAATGATCTCATAATTTTATCTCAATTTATGAATAGGATCGCCATTACTCGAATTTTAGCATAACTGTCATCACATTTCCATCAAAATTCTATCATATCATACCAACGAATCATAAATTAGTCCAAATCTTATAATTATCACAAGAACAGGTTAGCCGAACCTATCTCAACGCCAAAACTGCACTCAGACAAGCTTTAAATCAACCCAAACCTCCAAATGATCTCCAAATCCAGCAATTGCTATCAAAGATAGATACTACGCATTAAGAGATGAATTTTTTCGCCCATATTGGTACGAGTTAGGCTTACTGTCAATATGGTCAAAATTAGGGCTAAAATTCGATGTTCCTGAACTTAGAAATTGACTTTAAAATTAGGTTCTGTTAGAAAAAAGGAACTTTATGGGAAAAAACTCCACTAAAATCAGGTTGAAATCAAAGGGGAGATCATCACTTAAAGTTTCTAAAACATAAACCAAAAAATCTCCAATTTTGGACATTCAAAATCATGGAATTCAAGATAACATCAAAATGATAATTATGAAAATTAACCAAACGATGTTAGAAAAACTTACCCAAAGTATTTCCGTGAAAATTCTCATCACAAAATCACCTCAAAAGGTTGGTATTTTTGAAAATGGAGTAAAACTAGAATCTCTCGAATTTTAATAACTGAACAGGTATTTACACTCCACAATCATAAAGAAGGAACTGACAAGGACTATTTCAAATGTGGGAACTAATCCACGAATGCGGAGAAGCAATAGTAGGGGAGGTCACCAGTATGTACTTCACGAACATAGAGGCTATCTTGCGAACGTGAAGAACGACGGTCTTACCATATCTTCGCGAACGTGAATCAAACTCTACGAACCCCGAGTGCAAGTCATCCAGGCCTCTACAAATGCGGAGAAGAGGGGTGGCTTCACCAGAAACCAGAAATATTAGTAATGTACAACTAAGTTTGAAACACAGAACGAAGCCTCGAAACTCTCTAGAACTTAAATTTCCAAAACCAAACATGTAACCATATAGGAAATACTGATCCAGACTCAATGGAATAATCAGAGTTTGATTCCTAGGTCTCATCGACACAATTATCAATGCAAGTCAAAATAAATTAGTTTAAAACTTAAAATACCAAAACAGCCCTCGGCAACTCGAAATATTATGATGAGACCATCTCTAATGTTTGTTTCACCATCCAAAACTAATGGAACTATCAGAATATTGATCTGAGCTTTCAAACTCCAAATGCTGACCAAAGACAAATATTGTCTCCGAAAACAACTAAAAATACAACTTTGAGTCTAAAAACTTCATTCTAACTCTGTATTCAGTTCTGTAGCTATCACGCCCCAAGTCCCGTTAGGGCGGACTGGCACCCGTTGCCGATAAGGCCCGGGAGAACCAACCTGTATCTATGCGCTTTCGATATGTACTATAAGGGAGCTCTACCTTTGACATGCCTTTAAGAAAATAAACAGCGATAACAAGCCAAAAGAAAAGGCATGTGACTAGGACGTTGGGGCCACGGTGTTTAAAATACTAGGTATGACCACACTTTAATTTACATAGTCTACAAAACCTCTAGATAAGAGAAAGTATTTGACAAGGGTCAGGAGAGGCCCCACCTCAACTAACTGTACAATATGAACATATAAGCTCTAGACACACACAAAGTTCCAAACCAACCTGGAGCTTGGTATCAGCAACTGGATGTCCTGTACTCCTACTGGGGAGATCTAATAGCACCTGTACCTGCAGGATGAAATGCAGGTCCCCCACAAGGGACGTCAGTACGAGATAATGTCCTGAGTATGTAAGGCAGGATATACCGTATATATAAAGTAACAACTCAAATGAAACCATGCACCGGTGTAAGATTAGGGACCACCTTTGGATATACTGTGGAATGATGTATTTTATGTTCTTTATATTGCTTTACCTTTACTGTATAATCTGTGCACAACTGTAATACAAATGACCAACTGATCAGTGGTAAATTGTATTAGGATCATCCCTAGCAAGGTTCTTCCTTAACCCCTCGAGCTACCACCCGTGACAGGATCGTCCCTGGCTAGGTGATCCTTCCACCCCTCGGGCTACCATCCATCAATAAACAATATACTTTACCTTTCAATTACCTTTGAGATGGTTCTTTTTGGCAGTCACAATTGGAACTGTAGGATTGTATATGTAGCATGTGACATGGAGATAATTATACAAGACAATATGAAAATGAAAAGGGCACGTTACGCAATTAAAGAAATGCAGATGAAATGGAACAACTCATGAACTTTATTTGGCAAACAGAACCCATGTAACTTGTCATCTAAGTGTGTATGCTGATTTGAAAGTGAGAATGCATGGAAGCCTATGAACACATGAAAGAGTGTAGACACAAGTAATAGTTGTGTCGGAGTTGGTAAGTGCCTTTATGTAAAAAGGAAGGATCTATGTTTCATGCCAAATAATACGAAATCAAGTAGCCTTACATACCTCATTGTATGACCTTGTTACAATCTCGAAATAACCTTCCCTTCCTTCAAATACTTATCTACAATACAGTAGATGATAAAACTAGTATTAGGAACCAATAGATTAACTTTGGAAGCCCAATGTCATAGACAAACAACATACGGGTAGCAAGCGGATAATTATAAACCCTAGCATATTCTTTAAACCGTGTCGCCTCTAATCCTATTTTCTAGTACATATTCACATATACACTTCATGTGAAATCTGTTCTAGTCCATAACAGTCTTACAACAGCCCACAAAGCACAGCAAATAACAATTCTACACAATGTACTAACGGACAGCATAACATTACCTCCCTTCGCTACATTTCGACGTCGACAATTCCAAACCTGTCCCAACTCTAACTAAACCATTACAACAACATTCATACATAAAAAAAGGCCTTGAACAAATCTCAGAACAGTAAGATTAGTCACTAAGGAAGTGAGGCAATAGCTTTCCATCTAACAGCCCACAAGTTCCAATCGACATTACACTTAAGATAACACAATAAAACGCGTTTGTTAAATGAAACATAAATCAGGACAGCAACCTTAGGGTGATGTTTATAACTCAAACCATGCTAGGAACACCAAATTTCTCTTCATAATACAACTCACAAACCATAGAGAAATAACCAAAACAAAGGCAAGTGTGCAACAACTTTCTACACACATGCTGTCCAACAATTTCAGCAAGCATAACTAGCATCTATTTCTTGTTTTTCCTGATGAAACTATACTAAATACACAACTATAATTACTTACATTTGTCTTCAAGGTTTAGAGGCTCATTAAGAACCCTAAAAGAGTCATTTGGCTGTTTCACAAAGTTGAGAGGAAATTTAGAGAGCAAATCTGATTTTTTTTGTGGTCAAGTTGAGAAATGACTTTTTGGAGCTACTTTGACCCCTTTTTATGGTGTGATTTGGCTGATCTAATGAGGCATTCTCAGTCTTACTTCACCAAGGAGGTGATGCATCTCCTTGTCCATTTCACATGGGCCTTTTTGGGGCACCAACTTAATGGACTTGGGCTGCCTATTTTCCAACTTTCACTTAGTTCGAGTCCCAAATAGTCAAATGGTTGTGATATCTTTGGGCCCTTTTTTTAATATGTTTCTTGGGCTAAACATATAGTCCATTTATGATGCTAAAACATGGGCTAAAGTTACACCCTTAACACGAACTCTATTCATAATCGGACTTAAACAATTTCGACGTTGGGCCTCGTCTCCGTTTAGTTAGCGATTTAAGCTAAGCAAGTAGGTGACTCACCTGCTAGCTTATTAAGTCCTACAAGCACCTCAATTCTCTCACTTCATTTAAGGCCGTAATCTCCTCAATTCAACACAAAACATGTATACACTCGACCCTCTTAAGCGTTAGACGCACATATAACCCATTAACACGAGATTCAAGCACTTTTAAAAATTAGCATTAATTTGACCAAACCATGTCATGTTTCATTTGAATTATACTAGTATTGTAAGGCGTGGGTTGTTACATCCTCCTCCCTTTAGGATCATTCGTCCTCGAATGTTAGCATAATTAGATAGCTCAACCAAGTTTAAACCTTTACTTACACAAACATTTGACAGCATATTAAGTATTCAATCACACGTACCTATTAGTGTCCCAATTCTGTATGTTGAACTTCCTCTTTTGCTTCAAATAAGTGAGGATATTTCGATTTCATCATGTCCTCGGCCTCCCATGTTATTTCTTCTACTTGCTGGTTCCTCCACAGTACCTTCACTGAAGCTATTTCTTTATTCCTTAGCTTCTTAACCTGACGATCTAGAATAGCAATAGGTACCTCTTCATAGGTGAGATCTTTTGTAGCCTATACATCCTCAATAGGAACGATACGAGATGGATCACCTATGCATTTTTGAAGCATTGAGACATGAAAAACTCGATGAACCATTGAAAGCTCCTGGAAGCTCCTTTCACACGCATCATTCCATTGGAACTTGGTTGCCTTATGTGTCAGCTTTGTTAGAGTTGTAGAAATAGAAGAAAAAACTTCAATAAACCTCCTGTAATAACCTGCCAAGCCTAGGAAGCTTTGAACTTTAGTGCCTATTGTTGGTCTTGGCCAATCTTTCACAGCTTCTATATATTGTGAATCAACCCTTATTCCCTCATCAGACACAATATGACCCAAGAATGCCACTGATTTTAGCCAAAATTCACATTTAGAAAACTTGGCATACAACTGTCGATCACGAAAAAACTATAACACCTATCGCAAGTGATCTACATGATCCTCTTCTGATCTTGAATATACTAAAATGTCATTTATGAATACTATTATGAACACATACAAAAAGGGCTTGAATACCCTGTTCATCAGATCCATAAAAACAACTGGTGCATTCGTTAGCCCAAATGACATAAAAAGAAATTCAAAGTGACCATAGCGTGTTCTGAAGGTTGTCTTAGGTATATGTTGCTCCTTCACCATCACTTAGTGATAACCTGATCTTAAATCAATTTTTGAAAAGCATTTGGCACCCTATAACTGATCAAATAAATCATCAATCCTGGGGAGGGGATATTTATTCTTAATTGTCACCCTATTCAATTGTCGATAGTCGATACACATTCTCAAGGTGCCATCTTTTTTGCGTAC
>JAPFFP010043003.1:0-11295 GCA_026153255.1 Solanum medicagineum
GGTGGCTAATTATATTAACAATTTATTCAGGTCGCGTTTGCAGATCGTGGCATTTTCCAATTCAAGCATGAACGTTGTACGTAAACTTAATGTAAACTGCCATAGAATCTGCCTTTAATCATTCATTGTAACTCAAAGTCTTTTAACATATACAGAAATTGTTCCACACATTATATTCATAATTACGGAGCATTATGGAAAGGCTAATTATCGCTAAATTAATGGACTATCAAGAAGTAGAAGTGAAAAAGACTCGTGTCTTCTTATCATAAAACTTATTAAAAACGAGGGCATACAACATCATTATCTTATAGCTGTTATTAAAAATTGCAATAGATATTTTATTTAATGTCACAAAGGCCTATATCAGTTAAACATATTTGGAGAGAGACGAATTAGTGTATCGATTTATTGGCAGATCAAAGAGCACAAGAATGGATTTGGACAGGCATATTGCTCGACATTACATCTGAAGAACAAAAAGAAACAAAATTATTGCTAATTCCAAAGCCAAAACAAAGAGAAACACTACATATATCCTCACTAATATGTTTTACAAATCACAAGCCATAAATACAAGTCTATATAAATAAATAAGTTTTAATTGACATTAATTAATTATTACATAAATTATACTTTCAAATATATTAACATCTAAATAAATACATTCTTTGAAAAATTGACATTAATTAAATCAATTATTTATATATTTTACATCAAAATATATTTGTATAGTTATTATTTTTTGTTATTTTCACTTGTATAAATAAATATTAGAGTTTTGATTATTATAAATAAAATTATTTTATTATTATGCTAATTTACTTCATAATAAAATATCATTCGCTTATATAATTAATAATATTTTTCACTTTTTTAATTTAAAAGATAATTTTTGTGCTTTTATGAAAAATTTGATACATAAAATGAAAAAAAGGTGAGCTTTGAGATTTTCAAAAAGATGTTTCCTAAAGGTAAATAATTATAGCAGCAAACTAACCTTGAAATTTTCAAAAATTATACGTCAGCTTTGTGAGTCGTTTTGGGAGCCTTAATATAAGCCATTCCGAGACTTGTACAAGTATTAGCTTTTTCAGTTTAGGCCTACTGACATCATCCCTGCACCTTACTTCAGACAAGTCGAATGGGTCCTTAATATGCAAAACTTCAAGTTGCGGAAAGCTATTACCATTTGACTCGCAAGAGAGATCCCTCTTTTCTTCGTTATGAAAGCAACGAACCATTTTAAGTATTCTTAATTTGTGCAATTTCTTAAGCATTGACAGTAAATGAGAGTCTACCCTAACGCAGGAAAGAGTACGCTTGACAAGATTTGGAGGGAATGCTGAGAAGCTGTGCACTCCTCGGAGTCGATAATAGAAACCAAACTTCACAATATTTGGATTGGACGACAAGTTTATTTGCTCACTTATGTCCCCTTGGGAACTGAGCTTCAGAACCTCCAGTGCATTTGGCATAGGGTTGAATGCTGATAATATCTTAATGGTAGAATTGGATACTTCTAATATACCCAATTTCCTTAATTTGCTCAATCCGTGCAACAATCGCAGCTCAAAAATTTTATCCTCAATCCACATCAAAGTTTGTAGATTATTAGGAGCCAATGAGTACATCTTTGGGCTATAGAAAAGCAACCATGAGATAATTGATAAAAACCTTCACACCAAAGATGTCTCAATTATTTTGACTTCCAAACACCAGAAGGAATAATAATGATTCCGTTTCCAAAATCTAAGGTCTCTAGACGTTTAAGCTTGACAATACTATTTGGCAGTTTTCCATTAAACCCCGCCTCCAATCTCAGATAGCGTAAGCAACTCATGTTCCCAAATTTGTTTGGGATTTGACATAATTATCTTGAGGCAGGACTACAACCAACATTTGCAATAATTTGAACTCGAGATGAGCCATTTGAGAAATTAAGCAAGGCCAATTTGTGAAACAGAAAACTGCATGAAGCTTCTTAGGCTTAGGATTTAAGTGGAAGAACTCCTTAATGGCATTATCATCAGAGTAGAATGTAATCCCTCCCATCCTAGCAATGTTGTTAGGATCATTGAATGCATTGTGCTCAGTGTAAAATAAGTTACTTTCCTTAGCCAGCCACACACATAAACCATGTAACAAGTCATGTATGAGACAACTTAAAATTCTTCCATCGTATGTCCTTTTAGCTACTTGAATCAAGTTTCTAGACACCAAATCATTTAGGAAACTCTCTGCCAAATCATTACCATTCTTTGCAACTATCAACTTCTCAGCAATCCACATATTCGTCAAATCAAAAGCTCAAACTTCATGGTCCTCCGGGTAAAGGCCAAAGTACAAGAAACATGGCCTTAATGTAATGGGCAAATCATTGTAACTCAGAGCCAAAATTTCATGACCCATACTCTTAAGTACTCTGTTCCATGCATGTTTTGTTCTTTTTCTTTTCCTTAACATACCTGCTATCACCACAATGATTAGTGGTATACTTTCACATCTCTCAACTATATTTCTACCAATGTTTATCAAGTCAGGTGAAGCATTGGCCCATTTATTATTATTATTATCATATTTGGAGAATGATCAAAAGGCCCTTCTCGAATTAAAAGAAGAAGTTTCAAAATTTGTGCACTGGTCCGAAACATGCCAGGGGCGCGGACCAGTGTATTTTGCGAATTTTCAATTTCCATCGAATTTAAAAAAAAAAACGAGTGCTAGACCGTGCCCCCTCCACGTCATGTCAGGGGCACGGATCAACACTATTTTGGTGTCAACTTTCGAAAAAAAAATTTCGACCCGGTTGCTCTAAAATCATGTCGAGACCATTTTCCCACTTGATTTTTCGCGCTAATCACAAATTCGATCTCAGATTTCCCATCGGAGCTTTGGAAGATGCGTTATACGCATGATATGTTTTAGGGGCATTTTGATAATTTTATGGGGTTTTACAAAAATCTCCTTAATTTATGCCAATTAAAATAGTTACTTGCACGTTGAAAATTCCTTTTTTTAAAACAAAAAAATCTTTTCCATTTTTTCTTTTTCCCGAAAATTGTTATAAATTGTTAATATTTTAGTGTTATAACTTGAAGCAAAAAAACTCCCGTTATAACCTGAAATAAAGTATCTTATAAATGGCAATTCTAAAATTTTCTCTTTTTTTTAAAAAGATATAGATGTTATCAAAGTTGTAGAGCTGGTTGTCTTTCATATTGAGCCATTGAAGAAACGGTCATGCTATAATCGGACACTTTCATCGTGTTATGAACAGGCAATTTCAAAGAAATGGTAAGATATAAGTAAGAGTTCTTGAAGATATCCCTATTACCAGGAAACCTACAGAAGTAAGAATGGGAAGAGGCAAAAAGGAAATCCTAGGAACGGTTTCATTGTGTTGCATAATTTTTCCATCCATTATTTTCATGAATTTGATTTGTCCAATATGTTCAGATTTGGTTAGGCTGGATTATTTGAATATGAACTTTTATTGACCACTCTTTAAAATTTCTATCTTTAGATCGACTAAATTTCACCTTTTAAAGAAGTGAAATACATTTTCTTTTCAAACAAATTTAGTTCATTGGGCTTACTAGGATATAGTTTTTCAAAATAGAAAATTTTAATCCTACTTTGGTCATTGTGTGGCACCCGTTGGAGGACAGGTTGATGAGAGTGAGGCAAGGTGAATGTTTGGTAAGGTTAGAAAGAAGCGATACATATGTCATTTTAGGCAAATTTCAAATAAAAAAAGAGGAAAAACTGAAGCGTCATATAAGATGGAGCACAAGTCCACGTATTGTGCACCAGAAAAATCGTTTTAACTCAAAGCTAATATTTTAACACATGGGGGAATCTTTGTAGCTCAGTTAGTTGACTACCTGAATACCCACATTGATGGTGAGGGATCGATTCCCCACATTGTAATCTCCTCCCTGTTTCTCCTTCTCCTACCCCCAATTTTAAAAAATAAAAAATAAAAATTTAACACATCCAGATATTGTTCCACATATATTTAGAATTATAGAGCATTAAAAAAAAGGCTAATTTTTTGCTAAATTAATGGGCTATTAAGAAATAGAGGTGGAAAAAGACTCATTCCAAAGAAGACGCAGAGAAATATTACATATATACTCAATAATATGCTTTACGAATCACAAGCCACAAATACATCAAATTTATTATAATACGAACAGGCAAGCTGTCCAGTAATGACTTAAATGCATATCTGCAATTAATTAGACGACATAAAATATTTAGTACATGAACTAAGTGCAAATAAGAAATCACCTTATCAACGATATTTGGAGTAAATAATTATGTTAGCAAACTAACCTTGAGATTATTAAAAAAGTGCTAGCTTTGCAAGCCGTTCCGGGAGCTCAATTGGTGCAGGGAGTCGTACAAGTATTACCTTGTTCAGTTTAGGCATACTGATATCATCCCTGCTCGTTACATGAGACAAGTCGAATGGTTTCTTAATATGCATTCAAGTTGCGGAAAGCTATCACCATTTGTCTCGCAAGAGAGATCCACCTTTTCTTTGTTATGAAAGCAACGAACCATATTAAGTATTCTTAATTTGGGCAATTTCTTAAGCATTGCCAGTAGATGATGGTCTACCCAAACATTAACTAGAGTAAGCTTGACAAGATTTGGAGGTAATGCTTCAGAGTTGTTGCGCACGAGACCATTTAAACACAACTTCACAATATTTGGATACGACGACAAGTTTATTTGCTCACTTGTCTCAATGTAAAACAAGAGCTTCAAAACCTCTAGCGCCGATGGCACGGGGCTCAATGCTGATAATATCTTAATGGTAGAATTGGATACTCCTCGTATACCCAATTTCCTTAATTTTCTCAATCCATCTAACAATCTAGGTTCAACAAATTCATCCTCAATCCACATCAAAGTTTGTAGATTATTAGGAGACAATGAGTACATGTTTGGGCTTTTAGAAAAGCAACCATTAGATATTCGGTTAAAACCATTATAAAGAAGATGTCTCAATTGCTTCGACTCCCAAACACCAGAAGGAAGTCGAATGCTGTTCTTCCTAATATTATAGTCTCTAGATGTTTGAGCTTGACAATACTATTTGGCAGGTGTCATCTAAAGCCCCCCTTTAATCTCAGATAGCGTAAACAACTCATCTTGCCAATTTTGTTTGGGATACTAACATATCCACCAAAAATTCTAGTCACCTCTAGAACCAACACTTGCAATAATTTGAAGTCAAGATGGGCTATTTGAGAAATTAGCTGAGGGGGTTTTGTGAAACAGAAAAGTGCACGAAGCTTCTTAGGCTTAGGATTTAAGCAGAAGAACTCCTTCATGGAATTATCATCAGAGTAGAACGTAATCCTTCGCACCCTAGCAATGTTGTCAGGATCACCGAATGAATTGTGCTCGGTGAGAAAAAAGTTACTTTCCTTAGCCAGCTCCACACAGAGACTGTGTAACAGGTCATGTATGCGACAACTTGAAATTCTTCCATCATATGTCCTTTTAACAACTTGAATCAAGTTTCTAGAAACCAAATCAGTTAGGAAATCTTCTGCCAAATCTTCAGCCTCTCGCCTATTACCATTATTTACTACTATCAACTTCTCAGCAAACCACATGTTTGTCAAATCAAAAGCACGAATTTCATGGTTCTCGGGGTAAAGGACAAAGTACAAGAAACATGGCCTTAATGCAATGGGCAAGTCATTATAACTCAAAGCCAATATCTTAGCACATCCATCTTGAATTTTATGACTCATACACTCAAGTACTCTGTTCCATGCATGTTCTCTTCTTTCTCTTGCCCTTAACATGCCTGCAGCCACCACAATGGCTAATGGTATACCTCCACATCTCCCAACTATACTTCTACCAATATTTACCAAGCCAAGTGAAGCATTGGCCCAATTATTATTATCAAAAATAAATATTTTCTTGGTAAAGAGTTCAAAACTTTTCTTTGAATCTAAGGGTTGCAAGACGTGGAGCGAGGAATCCTCACCTATGTATCTGCCTGCGTTGCTATTTCGAGATGTGATGATTATCCTACTGCCAACTTTTGAATCAGATTCAGGAGGCACAAGTTTCAGATGATCCCAAATTTCAAAATCCCAAATGTTATCAAGGAGGATAACATACCTTTTTATTTTCAAGAGTGATCTTAGGTTGTCCTCCAAGTTATCTTTCCTTTCCTGTTCCGTCAGTCCAACTTGTTTGGCTATGTCATGTAAGATTTCTCTCGCCCTTGACTGTTGTGAAATGTAGACTAGTCCCGAACACTCAAATTGATCCCAGGCATGCCTATAAAGTTTCTTGGCAAGAGTTGTTTTCCCCAAACCGGGCATGCCAACAATTGAAACAACTCCATAAGGCAAATTGTGATCAAGTAATTTGGCTTGTAGCATGTTGAAGTCCTCATCCAAACCGATGACCTCTGTTTCATCAACATGAAGGAATAATCGTCTCTGCTCCAATGGAATGTAATCATTGTTGTTGTTACTTGTATCTGTGATGTTGTATGTTGTCCTTACACGGTCAATGTCCGCAACCCTTCTTTTTATCTTCTGAATCCCCATAGCAAAAGAAGAACAGGGGATGCAAGCTGTCGTTGTGAAACAAACAGCACTTTTGCACTTGTTGGATTGTTGAATTTTTGGAAGGAAATCATCTAAGAGGTCCTCCACATCACCTGCCAATTTTTGAATATCTTTTAATAAGTTTTTCACCCTTGAATCGCCTCCAATTGCCTTGTTTTTTGCATCATCTATGTATGATACTATGTGTCTCATTTCTCTCTGGAGCCAATCAATGTCTTCTTTCAACCAATACGAGTGTGTTCCTTGTTGAACGAGTAGATCTGCAACTATTTCTGCAGATTTATTGATGACTGTTGTAAGAAGAATTTCAGCCATTTGTTTTCAGTTGCTAGAAAAGACTGAGGATAAGTAATTAGGTAAAGTACAAGAGAAAAGAAGATGATTCGAAAAGGAAGTTGGAGTCCACGCCCAAGTCTCCTAATAATGCCAAATGAAAGAAAGAACCATGTTAGAAGAAAGGAACAACACATGCCATGGATAAGATACTAGTAGAATAGTCAAGTAAATGACAAACAAAACAAATTGGACCCATTAAAAAACTGACCCATTAAAAAAATCTACACAAATAGTTGAAAATCTACTCGTTCAAGAAAAAACACGTTAATATGATTGAAAAAGGACATTGATGAGTTTAGACACGTTCCTTGTTGAATGAGTAGGTTTCCAACTAAGAGTATGAGTAATTAGGAAAAGCAAGAGAAATAAGATGTTAAATGTTTTTTAGTCTTGGCGGCACAACCAGTCTCTTAATAATGCCAAGTAAATGACAAACAAAACAAATTGAATCTTTTTTTTTTAATTGTCTATCGTATGATGGCAGAGTTAGGCACGACTTCAATCTGTATATTTATCCAAAAACAAGTTAATGAAAAATGGGGCTGCTGCACGCTAATACATAATACAAGAAAAACAAACAAACAAATTTCATGTTATGTTATACTATATCAAGTGGTTTATATCAGGACAATCAACTTTAGTTACAGAGGTTTGGTTGTATTTTGCATTTAGCTGGTAGCTAGAATAGTAACAAATCATTCATAATTTGCTTCTAGTAAACTATTAACTAATATTAATAATTTAATTAATTTTTATCAAGGTGGAATATTTTATTCATGTGGTAAGATTTTTTCAATAAAAGAGAGTGTATTATCCATCGAGGTGTGTTTCTCAAACTAATAAGTGTTATTTACTTAAGAATAATGGTGAGCGTTTAGCTATTTGGCTTTGGTATATGTTATTCAGCTATTAGCCAAGATAGTGTTGAGCTAACATATACACACCTATCAATCTTGTATTTAGGAGCCCCGAGACTTCCTTATAGATAGAATTTTCGTATTTTGGTGGTAGGTCTGGTGTTGATTGCTTGGGTATGAATGCCTTTGCCTGTTTTGGGGTGTTGATTCGCGAAAGCAGTTTTTGCCAAATATGCAGCGTAGTCCTACAAAGTGAGACATGTGCAAGAGAGAAGGGGTGAATTGAATTTTCTTCCTTTTATTTTAACTTAAACCTGTATTCAAATATTCAACTAGTATACGAGATAGTCGACTAATTAAAGAAGAAATATAAGTATGCAGAAAAATAAAGTGCACGGAAAATTCAATACCGGATATTTTTATACTGGTTCGGATTCATTGTGAATCCTAGTCTAGTCCCCTTGGGTTGCAAGGGATATCTCTTCAAGCATTTAAATGGAGTATGTGGTTAAAAGCAGTGAAAACTAAACTCAGAATAATTTTTCTCTCTTTTTCTTTGAAAGTAAAATAAAGACTAAAGATTACAATGATTTTCTAAAAATGAAGCATATTGAAGAAGGCTTGAATTGCAGTAGGCTTGTACACTTATGAGATATCCGGATGCCTCCTTGTATAGAAGAGATGGCATCCCAAGGGTTTTGATCCTTGGACTGAGGCAGTGATGATTCCCCATTCCAAGAATAAGGCCAAGGCTTTTAAGGAAAGGCAATCTGTCAATCATCTTGATTTTCTCCAACGTTCAGATTTGACAGTCCTACTGATTATGCTGTTGATTTCTTCATGCTTGCTGGATCTTCTCAATGTGCAGAAATTTCTTGATTGTAGTTTTGGCTGTGGTCTTGATTGATTTGGTCGATATTTGATTGATTCAGAATCTTGTGCAGATTCTGTCTTGGATCCTTATCTTCAGTGATTGATTTTTCGCTTGATTTCCTCCTGATTTCCATCTTCTAATTTGGTTTTTCATAAGGAGCTCTTTTGACTGGTTTCCATCTTTAATTGATTCTTTTTATTTGATTTGTTTTCCTTTTAGATCGGATTGCTTCCTTTTGTGGTTTTCTAGAAATTTATCATCATTCAAAATTAATTAGCATTAACAAGACACCATCCCTATCTCAGAAATAAAGAGGTTGTTTCCGATAGACCTATTAGTTAAAAACATGATAAAATTTGAGGTTATCTATCACAACATATAGAAGGTGAGATTATAATTGGGATAACCTTGTTTTCAACTTTACTAGTTTTGATAAACCTTGTTTTCAACCAAATGACGCCTAAGTGCTTTTGTTGTTGCACGGCAAACCTTGTTGGCTAATATCACATTATGATCCTTGCAAGATCTCAACGGGAGAAGCATTCGCGTTTCTCTAGCCCAAGAGAGAGCGTGGTTTTAGTTCTGGTGGTGGTGGATACGGTCGAATTAGACAAAAACTTGGTATTTTAATGGAGAAGTATAGTAGAGTATGTTTACCATTCATCAAGTTTTTATGTGCTACTGATCTCTAGTCATGTAAAATTGAAGTTCAAACAAAAATGATTAAATTTTAATTGTATATACCTTAATGTCAGCTATGTGCAGTTGGACTATGTTAAAGATTACATTCAAATACCATATATATGAAATTATGAAAGCAGCACAGGCTAAATAATAGCATCAAAATTATCTGTGCACTTTTCCTTTATATGCATGATGATACAATATTAATTTGGGCTAGGACTAATTGCAGTATTGGTATTTGGTACTAGGGAAAAGTACACAAAATAGACTTAATTTGAAATTATTTATTCTTAATAGATCCAATCCAAATTATTTACCCGAACCCATGGTCCAGATTATTTACCTTTTCACCCACTTCCTCTTTTTTATTTTGCGTTTGACGTCATGCTGACATTAGCATAAATACTATGAAATATTCAGGTGGTATATATATACCATACGGTATCACATAAAATGAGTTCAATCTACTGAGATACTCTGGCGGTATATTGATACCGAATTAGTATCACATAGGATTATGTTTTTTCTTAAAGAAATAAAATAAGAAACACATAAAAAATTATTAAACTTTAAATAAGTAGAAAATATATTCGTTATGATACTTCGTCGGTATATTTATACCATATCAGTATCGTTAGGACTAGAAAATTATTAAAGTAACAAAATTATTTATTAAATTCTAAATTAGTAGAAAATATATTCTTGTGATACAACGCCGGTATATTGATATCCTATCGCTATCGTATAAGTTTGAACTTTTTCTAATAAATAAAATAATTAAAAGAAAATTATTAAAGTTACAAACTCATTTATTAAATAGAAAATATATCTTTGTGATACTCTAACGGTATATTGATACCATATCGTATCATATAGGACTGAGTTTAATCATCTGTGATATCCTGTTGGTATATGCATATCCTATTGATATATCATACAAGCAGGTGCTGACGTTAGCATGTTGTCACCACTCGAATTTTAATATTAGGAAAAATTTTACTAGTATGTGGTATAAAATATATAAAGGCATGTCAATATAAATAATTTGCTTTAAACAAGTACAAACTTATTTTTCCATTTTTAGGCATAGTTTCAATTGACATGAAATCATAGACCTTAATTAATAATATTATTGCTAATTGGCTTTTTGTGCGACTAATTAAGGCTTGCCGACACTTTTAATTTCCTATATGTCCTTTTCATGATTGAGTTATTAACATGTGCCTATGGTCCAAATAAATTCATAGTTACAAATCAATTAAGAGTGTGATGCTTGAGTTGAGGTACTCTAGTGAAAATAACTTTTTTTTATGTTAAATTACATTGACTTAAATATGGTAGAGTTGTAATTGTAATTAAGAGTGTGACATTAATAATTATTCTTGCTATATTTTAACTCTGGAAGATAGACAAAAGCAAAAAATTCTTTTTGTTAGGCAAACTAGGCAGTTTACCACATTGGATATTTGTAATAGTTATTGTATGGATCACCCTCGCTCAACTTTTATTTGTGAGTAGGTCATATAAATGTAAATGGAATTACTTTGTAATGGTAGATAGAAGAAATTTTTTTTCGAAATTATAATCAATTTATTCACTTGAGTTCTTTTTGTTTTATTCAATGTCACAAAGACCAATAATTAAAAATATTTGGAGAGGGACGAACTAGTGTGTTGATTTTTTGACAAATCGAAGAGTGCATGAATGGATTTGGAATAAGCATATTGCTCAACATTAATCAAGAACAAAATGAAACAAAATCATTGCTAGTTCCAAAGACAAAAACAAAGAAAAATATTACATATATACTCAGTAATATGTTTTACAAATTACAACCCACAAACACGTCTATATAAACAAATAAGTTTTGATTGACATTAATGAATTATTACATAAACTATACTTTAAAAATATTTTAATATCTAGATAA
>JAPFFP010043004.1:0-13592 GCA_026153255.1 Solanum medicagineum
GACTCACAGGGTAATGATTTTAGTATCAGCTTACCTTCACAGTATCAGAACAAACATTGCCATATAATCAAAAATGTATGAATGCATCAATAATTACAACCTCAAATATTTTGAGGGTATTCAATTTTTCATCAAAAGTTAAAAGAACAGTTAAGAACTATATATATGCCAACAGATACCACTACTACTCATTTGCAAATTATGTATACTTCCTAAACATGCCGGTTCAACAGAAAATTAAACATCCACAAGGAAAAAGAAACACAACAAGGAAACCTTAGGATAAAAAATAGGGGAAGTTATGAACTTAAGGCTACTTAGACTTTACCTTAATCCATAACTTCCACCACCCCACCAACAGATGATACTTTGTCCTCAAAGTAAAAATAAAAACAAAAACAAAACACAATAACATAAAAATATATACATACATCCATTAAAAACCAAAAATAAACATCCAAAGTAGAAGTAAAAATAACATCCAAAGAAGCATATTTAAACACAACCAAAAACCAACATAATAAAAAGATTGTCTGAAAAGAAAGCAAAGTATCCAACATGACAAAATGAGCATGGGGGTCAAAAGAAGTCAAACATCAAGGTGCATCAAGCACCGGTCTTTGACTGGTCCGTAGGGTCCTGGGGTTGTCTCTCCTCCTCTGCTGCAGTGCCAAAAGTACTCTCTCCATGTGGACTGTGCTATGCTCTATCTCTCTCGCTCTCTAAATAGCCACCAACAAAAGCGACTCCTGTACCACCTCCTCGGGAATGGGCTCCTCCTTTTTTCTAGGCTTATTCGGGGTCGTCTTTGGGTCAACGTGCTCAAGGGGCCTCTTCCCTCGGGTGTCCAGATGGTCAGTGAGCCAATCAAATACCTCATCTCCTACTGGTGCTCACTCCGAGGCTGGAAAAGGGGTTACTAACATCTGTAATAAGTCGGCCTTGAAATTGTCTAACTCCTCAGTAACTGCACTCACATCGGCAGGCCTAGCTCCCTCAAGCCTCTTGTGTACTCTAGCCTCAAACGCATCCACCCTGGCATCTACCACTCGGACTCTCTCATCAATCAAATCTTTGGCAAATGCCTTTATCCTCTCCTCGGAGTCCCAAACAGTATGATCAATCAATGGTTCGACCTATGTTGACAGCTCACGAAACCTACCCTCTGCTACAGACACCTTGCCCAATAAATCCTAAAATGCAACAGCAGATAAAAGAGGGTCAACCTATACGGAAGATGCTGCTGGTGGTGGAGTGCTGGAGGATGGTATAGACGCGATCTCAACCACTGACGTGGGCTCTATAGTAGCTGGAGTAGTGCCGATAGTAGCTGGAGTAGTGCCGATAGTAGCTGGAGGTGAACATGGAAGCTGAGGCTCCACCACGAATGGGTCTAGCATAGGAGGTGGGAAGCTGAGGGAGCTGCTCGTGGTAAGGCCACTGAATTCTCATCAGCCTTTATTAGGCTGGGATCTATAGTGCGTGTGGCCTCGACATGAGGGTCCTGATCAGGGTCAATGGGAATACCTGTTGCACTGCATAGTCAATGTATCAGAACTGGAAATGGCAATAAGGTGCTCTTCTTAGCTACAGCCTCGTGAATCTGTTCCGAAATGATCCGAGCCCAATCTATAGCATAGCCAGCTAGAATGTGGGCCAACAGTACAACTCTCTTGAGGGTGATCACATTAGCCGTGAAAGTTGTCCTAATACGCCAACGAGTAATGGACCACCAAAACTTGGCCCAGAATGAAAGGTGTGCCTTTACTAAAGGATCTGCATGGTTTGTGACCCACATCGGCTCGACATCCTCCTTGCAAATTTGACTAGCTATTCACCATAGCAACTCTATCCTGGACCTGATGTCCTTTCCAGTCACCGTTATCCTCATCTTCTCAATACTACTATCATTCCGTGGTAGACTGAGGAACCCTATAAGTAGGCCAAAATTGCACTTGTCGGATCATCTCCTCCTAGATGTCAACTTTTCTCCCCTGAACTATCACCACCTGTAGCCTCGGCTGCTCAATTGGACTTTTGTTCTTCGGCAACCCCCAGCGGAGTGTAGCAAGATACGCTGCATAAACCTCACGAACTACATAAGGGGCTCAATTGGAGAGCTTGAATTGACCGTTTGTCTTTTGGAGGCATTTTAATAGCAAACAAACCACAAAGCAACATGTAAGTTCAAGATGTTTGATAGATTAAAACACAAAACAAAGAATAAGAAACAAAAA
The DNA here is from genome assembly GCA_026153255.1 of Solanum medicagineum. Classification (NCBI taxonomy): domain Eukaryota; kingdom Viridiplantae; phylum Streptophyta; class Magnoliopsida; order Solanales; family Solanaceae; genus Solanum; species Solanum medicagineum. The sequence goes on from JAPFFP010043004.1 coordinate 2,238, forward strand.
CAAATAAAAGTAAAAATTCACTGATGCAGTTGCAGGTTTGCAGATAGAATGCAGTTGCAACTCGTAGGGTGACCTACGAGTCGTATACTACCTTCTAGAACTAATATGTCTCCAAAAATGCTTTCTAATCCCAAAGACGAGACACAATTACAACTCATAGGGTGACCTACGAGTCGTAGTCTGGACTCATAACCATTTTCAGAAACATTTTTTTAGAATTTAGATAAGCTTACGCGACCCTCAATACGAGTTGTAGTAGGCACTATAAGTCGTATATGAGTCTCATATGAGAAACTTGAAGGAACCACATATGACTAATACTTGCTACGAGGGACCCTTACGACTCGTAGAGGAACTTATGAGTCGTAAGAATGCCTCGTAGCAGAAAACAGAAGGCATAAGTGGTGCCTAGAATTTTCACAGAATAAGCACAAATCAAACATCATTAGGAATGCTTGAGTACACAAGATCAATACCATATACTTGACACGTAAGTAATCCTTCAGTAATATCATAAATGTAGAACAACCATCATCATTAAGAATCGAACTTAATTTAAAAGAACATCAAGCACACCACGGATAGAACACATTTAAAGTTCATACTTGGCAATCATACAAAATTCTAAGGGATGCACATTCTATTCAAAACAATTCAATTAAATCTCCCAAGTTAAAGCATAGACATTACACCCATACCTCCTAAATTTCAATTCTGACAAGAAGTTAAACTACGAGCAAGAAATAATGACAAAATACAACCCATGAATTATAACATTTGCATTCACCATCACCCAGTCAAGAATTTTCAACCTGAAGTTGGAATCATAAAGCACACAAGCCCTAGGTTTCTTATCTAGCATAACGATCACAACAGGCATGATTCATCATGGTTGGACTTAGCATACACTTAACTTAGTAACAGGCTCACCATAAAAGAGTGCTAAATTTAACCATGAAGCTTACCACTCGATCAAAGAAGCAAAACCAAAGAGAAGAGGATCGAATTTCATATCAAAACCCTAGAAAATGGTGACTTCGCTGAAATCCTTGCCGAAAAATGACGTAGGTAGTCGGGAATTTGGTTGGAAAAATGATGTTGATGATGTGGGAGGGTTTTTCGTCACCTCTTAGGGTTTGAAAATGAATTTGGGGGTCAAAGATTATTTTGACCCCCTTTTAAATGAAACTGGGTCGGCCTTTAAAATTTTGCGAATCAGAGCTACGAGATCCTGACTATGAGTCGTAGGCTGTTCTACGACTCGTAGGTCCTGGTATTCGTAGCAGACTCAACACTTCTAAAAGTTTGGAGTCATACCTGGGCATTACGAACCTCACTTATGACTCGTACAAGGCACTGCGAATCGTAAGGTCGGCTCGTAGTGTATGTGCCAACTTCTGATACCCACTGATTCCCTCTACGATACATGACTACGAGTTATAGTAAGGACTACAACTCATAAGCCTGATCATAGAGGCTGCTCGTAGTGCCATCTTTCAGATCTTCAGTACTTCAATTTTTCACCTGCAAACCAAATCTCAAAACACAACAATTCCCAAAATATTACAACTACACAAATGTCTTTCAATCATAAAATCAAACTCACAGCTTCTACTTAAGAATTTCAACAACCAAAAACACTTAAAAATAAACTAACACTTATCAGTAATACTTGGGTTTACCTCCCAAGAAGCGCCTTGTTTAATTTCATGACTCGACTTTCTCATCTTCCTTCATCAACTATCATTTGAGGGTCCACAACTCACTCTTGCACTCATGGATTGGCGAATGTCGAACACAACTTCTGCATCATTAATCCTTAACCACAATTGACCTGAATCCATATCCACTAGGGCTCTCCCAGTGGCTAAAAATGGTCTTCCCAAAATGATGAGCACCTCAAAATTAACTTCACAATCAAGGATCACAAAATCCACTAGGAAGATGAATTTATCCACTTTAACAAGCACATCTAAAAGGATTCCCTCCGGCTTTCTAATAGTTTGATCTGCCATAAGCAACCTCATTCTGGTCGGGGTAGGAGTACCAAGGCCAAGCTTTTTGAATACCGCAAGAGGCATTAGATTGATGCTTGCTCCTAAGTCACACAATGATCTTGCAAACTCGACATCACCAATGGTACAGGGGATGGTGAATGCACCGAGGTCCTCTCACTTTGGAGCATGGCATTTGGTCATAATCACACCATATTGTTGGAGTTCTTGCAAGAACTCTTGGCTCAAAGTGCATTTCTTGGTGACCAAATCCTTCATATATTTGGCATACCTGGGCATTTTCTCTAAAGCTTCTAGAAGGGGAAAGTTGATGGAGAGTTGCTTCATCATCGAAAAGAAGTTCTTGAATTTACCCTCCTCTTCCTTTCTCTTAAGCCTTTTAGGGAAAGGAGGAGGAGGAGGTTTGGGAATTGATTTCAATTTCTCATACTCCATTATGTCTTGTTGTTGCATCCCAACAACCTTCAGATCTTCTCCTTCAACCAAGACTTCACCACCAAGACCCTTCTTATCAACTTCATCCACAATTACCGGCATAGGAGGATCTATGGTCCTCTTTCCACTCCTAGTCATCACCGCCATGCAATGTCCTTCATTCTTTGGGTTTTGAACCATATTGCTTGGTAGGTTACCTTTTTGGCACTGATTCAATTGTGAAGAAACTTGTTCGAATTAATGCTCTAGTTGCTTCATTTCCACGGAGTGAGACTCAATTTTCTGGTTAATATTTGAAATATCCATTTTCATTACCTTTAAAGTCTTATCTTGTTGGTCTACTCGCTTCAACAATTTTTCGAACATTTCTTCAATCCTTGAGTTGCTTGATCCGGCATCACGATTGTGTGGTGGCACAAAAGGACAATCTCTATAGCCCTGTCTTCCCTGATTTTGCGTCTGACACACACTCTCTCTCTTTCTCTCATAGTATCCACCTTGGCTATCTCTATACATCCCATCAAGGGTGAAGTTCCAACCTTGATTCCCGGAACCTTGCCTCCAATAATCTGAATTGGACCCTTGGGGTTTGTTCAGAAAACCCGCCGCTTGATTGGTTTCAAAACATGCATCCTCATCATAGAATGGATCATCATAGATGGGAGCCTTCAGAGGTTGGTGAGTGATCGAGTGGACACTTGTCTGATTTTTCTTTAAAACCAAGTTCATACCTATGCGAAATTGAGCAAGTTGCTCCACGATCTCTTCATTTACCATTGCTTGCTCATTATTTGTGTTAACTGCACAAGAAGATTTCACCACACCTCGCTCTTATTGTCCCCATACTCGATTTATTTTGACCACTTGCTCCATTCTTGCCGCTATGAATGCAAAAGGTTGGTTTAGGAATATGCCTCCCATAATCGTATCGGTGGAAGCTTGACTATTTTCATTAAGTGCCTAATAGAAAATTTCAACCAAGGCATCATCAACAATCTTGTGGTCGGGGACCATCCTCAAGCATTTGGTAAACCTCTCCCATGTTGTGCTAATAGAATCACCCGACAATTGCTCTAAGTTATTGATTTGGTCCTTAAGCTTCAACTTCTTAGATCTTGGGAAATATCTTTCCAGGAATACTCTTTGAAGTTTGGCCCAACTTGTGATTGTACCTAGAGGCAGCTCAGAACCGTACAGTTGCATTGCCAGTCAATGATAGCAGAGACAGCATCAAGAGAAAGTTTTTGTGTCCCCATGACACCCTTACAAACAAACACAACATTTTGAATATGACGATAGGGATCCTTTAAAGATAGCCCTATGAATAGTCCTCGATTTTAAAGCATTTGGAGCAATCCACTCGACACCGTGAACTTAGTATCTGCCGGTAAAGAAGGTAGTACTATAGCACCAGTAACATCCATAGCCATAGGGGTCGATCGATATTGATTCCACAGATAAGTGTTTCCATTGAATTCCCTGAGTTGTGGCCTGTTACTCCTTTGTGGTGGATTCTTCTCTCTACCATATCCTCATTCGTATGCATATCCTCCTCAACCTCAATATCCTCATTAACTTGAGCCATTCTTCTGGGTAGTCGATAGATCTCCAAATTTAGTGGAGCTAAGGGATTTCCTTGGATCCTTGTTTTGGGCATATAACCTAGTATACCCTGCAAATAAAATCAAACAACAAAAACAAAAACAAAAGTAAAGTACAAGAGACTCTAGCAATCAACACTAGAACTAACTAATAGTGAAATCAAATCAAAACCTAGTTGTATTCCCCAGCAACGGTGCCATAATTTCTGATGATGTTCACACTCCAATAAGAAAGTAGTCGTTGTCAACAATTAATCTAACCGAGGTTAGGATCCAATCCACAGGGAATACAAGGCTTAACTACAAGACTTCACTAATAATCATTCTAGTATTTATGACTACAATCTCAAAATAGGGGTGGGGGGTTGTGATTCAAAAACAAAATAAAATAAATACTAACTATAATGCAAGCAAACACTCAATTTTGGAGACAACTCGGGAATTGTGTTCCCTATGGTTGGTCAACTTAATTACCCTAGGTAACATAACTACAATTGGTGATTTGCATGCAGGATGGTAACTTAGGTTCTTCAATCCCTCTTGTGAAGGTGAAGGTCGAATTTCACCATAGATCTTGGTCAGCCACCATGGCATGCCAACTAATCGATACAAATAGTCCAGTCAACCTCCCCTTGATCAGGTTTTGTTGATTAGACAAGAACACATCGATCAAATTCTGTCATCTACTTCCTTTTTCCTATTCATCGCTACTTTGGTCGGGATCGTGATAGTAGGTGTGGTTTGGTGTAGGCCACCACCAAAAAATAATAAAAATGAAGGGAAATAGATAATACATGTAAAACTCCAATCATAGAAATGCAAGAACCCTAGGTTATTTCAAGTCAACTACCCATGGTTCTCACAACCCCAAGTTGTGGATGCTTAGCTACTATATCTAAAGCAAAACACACAAAAATGCATATGATAGACGGAGTTGAGAGTTTACCAATGACAATGAAGAGAATACGCACCACATGTTGCAAACCCACAGGCTGGATTGATCAACAATGAGTACAAGGTAAGATTTGCAACCTCTAAAATGGGTTTTCCAATAGAGAATAATAAACTACCCTAAAAAACTAAGAGAAGATTCAAAATGTAATGGTAGATTGTCTACCGTTCGAACTCCCTTTAAAGACCTAACTTAAACTATATACAGTATTTATAAAATAACCCTAAAATTTAAACAGAAAAGACAGCTAGCAGCTGATAAGTCTTGCAGTTACGACTCGTAGGATGACCTACGAGTCATAGTCGGGGTCTCGTATCAATTTCTTGGCATCTTTGACTGAACTGGTACGACTCATAGGTATGAGTCATTGCTTGAGCGACGACTCGTATGTTTGTCTCGTAGTCTTGGTCTTCAATTTTTGATACAACACTTTGGCACTCTAATTCTTGTTACGAGTCTACCTATACGAGTCGTAGTGTGTATTATGACTCATAGGATGTCCTCATAAGAGTGACCTTCTTGGTATATTTCTGATTTTTGTCTCTGATTCCTGCTATGACACCACCCTACAACTCGTAGCTTGAGCTACGACTCGTATGTTGGCTCATATGGCCTATACTTCAGCAAAATCTGTAACTTTTCTTCAAAATCATGCCAACCTAACTTTCCTGCAAGATCAACACAAAAGCACATCAAAACACTAAAACATCATTTTAAGAACTCACAAAATCCCTTGTTTCAGGCACCAAATGTGCTGTATTTCGATAGCACATCAGCTTCTTCAGCTCCTTCCAATCCTCAAGCCCCTCAGGTGGACCAAGTTTCTAATGATGAGTTTAGAGCTGCCATTACTATGTTGGCTCATATTGTTACATCACTAAAGACCCCCACTTCGACTTCAAAGATAAGGGGTTTCGTTAGAATGAATCTGCCAGAATTTCATGGCTCTAAGGTGGACGAGGATCCACAATAGTTTGTTGATGAGATCTACAAGATAGTGGAGATTATGGGAGTATCTTTCAACGAAATGGTTGGGTTAGCGACACACCAACTTGAGGGTGTGTCTCAAGTATAGTACACTCAATACAAGTCCAAAAGGGAAGGTGCAATTGACTAGGACATATTCAAAACCACCTTCATTGATTGGTTCTTCCCTCTTGAGCTAGGGGAAGCTAAAGTGATGGTGTTCACGAACTTAAGACAAGGTAGAATGAGCGTAAGGGAATATTCCCTCAAGTTCACCAAGTTATCCAAGTTTTCCCCTTCTTTAGTGGCCGACTCAAGGGCCCGCATGAACAAATTCATTTTGGGAGTGTTCGACTTGGTTAAGATGGAATGTAAGGCTGCCATGCTCATTAAGGAGATGGATATATCTAGGATATTGACCTTGGGCATTCCGATTGTAATGCATGACTACTTAACAGGGGAATCACCGCAAATACTACCTTGGCTCATTATTACTAAGATAATGGTCTACTTCTTCACATCCACCATGCAATGCATGTGATTATTGATAGACAAGAGAGTGAAAAGTTACAAAATATTATAGTAAATTTGGTGATGGCCAATTCCAACAAGGACAAGGTCTTCAAATGATGCTCCTCAAAGGTTCAACAAAGGAAAAAGGGTCAATCCTAAGGCTCAAGGTGATATGGTTAAAGTTGGTACTTTTCCTCCTAGATGTCCTATGTGTGAGAAGAACCATATTGATGAATGCTTGAGAGGTTTTGGTGCATGGTTTGGTTGTGGAAAGGTAGGACACAAGATTGTTGAGTGTCCTAATATTAGTAATAAAGGTAAAGAAGGGAGTCTATAAGGCGAAATGATTCAAAATGGGAAGTACAACAGGGTGCCCAAGCTCAAGGTGGTGATCCTCGTGGGAATCGGTTTTATGATTTGTATGCCTGACAAGAAGTTGGAAAGGCCCCTGATGTGGTTACTAGTATGTTGAAAGTCTTTGACCATAATGTATATGCTTTGCTTGACCCCGGTGCCAATATGTCTTTTATTACTCCCTATGTTGCCATAAAATTTGGTGTGATCTGGAAATCTTATTCAAGCCTTATTCGGTTTATACTCTTATTGTTGAGTCAATCTTAGCCAAGAAGGTCTATAAAAGTTGTCTCGTATCGGTCTTACTAAATTCTTTCCATGTGATCTAGTTGAGATTGATATAACTGACTTTGATTTGATTCTTGGTATGGATTGGTTTTCATGCAGTCTATGCTTCTACTGTTTGTAGAACCTGTAGGGTTACGTTCCAAGTTCCTAATGAACCCATATTAAAGTGGAAGGCAACCAATTCTGTATTCAAAGGAAGGTTTGTCTCTTACATGAAAGCTTTGAAAATGATTCCTAAGGGTTGTCTATATAATGTAGATCGAGACATGGATATCGAGTCTCATGATCCCACTTTTGATTTGGTCCCTATCATACATGAGTTCCCCGATGCCTTTCCTGGTGATCCTCTCGGTATTCCTCGCGAAAGGGAAATCAATTTTGGTATTGATTTCTTGACCAATTCCTAACCCATCTCTGTACTTACATATCATATGGCCCTTGCATAATTGAAAGAGTTGAAAGAGCAATTGAAGGATTTGCTTGATAAGGGATTTATCAAGCCTAGTGTGTCACCATATGGTGCTCCCGTACTGTTTGTAAGAAAGAAAGATTGTTCACTTCAGATGTGTGTGGATTATCGTCGGTTGAATAAGGTAACCATCAAAAATAAGTATCCGCTTCCAAGGATGGATGACTTTTTTGATAAATTGCAAGGTCCAAGTTACTTTTCAAAGATTGATCTCCAGTCCGGATATCACCAATTGAGGATGAAGGAAGACAACATTCCAAAGGCGACATTCAGAACTCAGTATGGTCATTTAAAATTTTTGGCTATGTCTTTTGGACTAATAAATGTCTCTATCGCTTTTATAGATTTAACGAACAGGATCTTCAAATTGAATTTGGATATGTTTGTGGTCATAGATGATATATTGCTATATGCATGGGATGTGAGAGAGCATGAAGACCATCTGAGAGTTGTGTTGCAAACATTGAGAGATAAGCAACTCTATGCTAAGTTTAGCAAGTGTGAGTTTTGGCTAAGAGAGGTAGCTTTTCTTGATCACATTATTGCGGGAGATGATATTAAGGTGGATATAAAGAAAAAGGGGAGGGTGAAGAATTGGCCTAAACCTTTGTCCCCATCCGATATTAAAAGCTTTTTGGGGTTGGCCGAGTATTATAGAAGGTTTGCTAGGGGTTTTTCCTCCATTGCTTCTCATTTGATGAGGTTGACCTAAAAGAAAGCAAAATTCCAATGGTCTCATGAATGTGAAAAAAGTTTTCAAATATCGAAAGATCTTCTTAACTTGGATCCTATTTTGACCTTGCCTGAAGGTTCAGATGGTTTTATGGTGTATTATGATGCCTCACATATAGGCTTAGATTGTGTATTAAATGCAACATGGAAACATCATTGCCTATGTTTCAAGACAATTGAAGGTGTATGAAATAAATTATTCAACACATGATCTTGAGTTACTGGGTATTATGTTTGCATTAAAGATTTGGTAACACTATCTCACCAAGGTACATATTGATATATTCATCGACCATAAGAGTTTGCAATATGTATTTAGCCAAAAGGATTTAAACCTAAAACAAAGAAGATGGTCAGAACTTTTGAAGGACTATGACATGAGTGTGAAGTATCACCCTGACAAAGCCAATGTTGTGACGGATGCATTGAGTAGAGTGTCTATGGGCAGCATGGCACATGTTGAAGGTAGAAACAAAAAATTGGTCAAAAAGTTGCACCATTTGGCCTATTTGGGTGTGAGGTTGAATAACTTGACTAATAGTGCTATGTTAGTACCTAATGGGGTGGAATCCTTTCTAATGGTGGAAATTAAGACAAACCAATACATGGATCCTACTTTGGTGGAGTTGAAGAAATTGGTGGCTAATGAAAAGGTAGAAGTCTTTTCACAAGGGGGAGATGGAGTATTGCGTTACCAAGGTTGATTATGCGCATGCAATGTGGATGGACTAAGGGAGAAATGTAAGGACCCGGACATGGTATGAACTTTATAGTTCTTGGATTTTGGTTCCAGAAAGTTTTTGACTAAGGTGACACTTTATGGGCACCTCCACTAGCAGTGTGGAGCACCATGGGTCACGTAAGTGGGCCTTGAGGTGACCTTTAGCCTTATATATCATGTGTTGGCCTCAACTTAGAGATTAAGAGCAATGCATGAACCACATGAACCCCACATGATCTATGTGGCACTTTATGGACTGTAGGAGGCTTGTGTGAAGTGGCCTTGGCCTTGAAGACCGCATTTTGGCTAAGGCTTGGACCACATGGACCTCTCATGGACCGTCTACCTCTTCACGGGCCGTGAGGCCCTCCGTATGGGTTGGCATGAAAATTTTCTAAGTATGGGATCACCATCTAAGAACGTCATCAATGGAGAATTTTCCTAAGTGAAGCATCACAGGAGGACACATGGTCCGTGTGACCTCTACACGGGCAGTGAGGTGCTCCGTATGGGTGTTGGCATGTAAATTTTCTAAGTATGGAATTTACCATCACAGACCTTGGTCAGTGAAATTTTTCTAACTGTTGGATCATGGAAGGGGCACACGGTCGTATGCCTTGGTACGGACCCTGGTGCTTCCATGCGGGACCCCTGGCAAAATTTTTTATTTTGTTTCATTAATGACATTCTTGTAATTATGGCTACTCTTAAAGGACTTTTGTGACTTTCTATGCTATCCTAAGACATTCAAATATGACCTACACTCTTCTTCTCTCATTCAAATTCACTCTCACACTTATAATTATATTCAAGCTCACTCTTAAGAACTCCTCTCAAGAACTCTACTGAAGGCTTATCTTGGGAACTAAAGAAAGGCTCTCTTCTTCATCAAATTTCTTCCTATTTCTTCTTGGTTAGTGATGTCACCCAAGTTACACCTTATTTTTTAGGCTTAACGGGTCGTTGTCAAGATATATAACTTAACCAAGGTTAGGGTCAATGCCACAAGGAATATGGTAGACTTAGAAGAATTTAAAATAATTCAGGTGGATTAACCTACTTATGTCCCCAAAAGGGGGGGGTTGTAACACCTATGCAAAGTAATCTTAAACTAAGACAAGTATTAAATCAGTATGAAGAGTAACTAGGGTATTATGTTCCCCAAGATTTCCTAACTCAGTATTACTAAATAATCAAATTCTTTCCAGTGTGTAGCATGCAGAACGATAAGTTGAGTTTACCAAACCCTTTGATCTAGGCAAGACGCAAATTTCACTACGTGGTTTGATCTATCCCCGTAGTGTAACTCTACTAACTCTTACCTATTGTTTCAGTATAATCTCCCCTTGGCCCAGTTTGGTTGATTAGACGAGAAACATCAACCAAATCTTGTGAATGAATCTCTTTTCCTATTCATTACTATCTTGATCTAGTTGGTAACACTAGGTAAGTTCTAATGTTGGGCCACCATTAAAAAACATTCATAATGAAGAGAGTTAATTAATGCATGTATGCACACTGTTCAAGAGTTACGAATTATTCAATTTTTACTTTGTTAGGTTTTCATAGTTCCCACAGCCCTAATTGTGGATTTAGCTACTCAGGATCGGTGTAGGTGCAAGAATCATGAATTTGAATAATATAATTGAGCACTTACACAAGAGAATTAAGTACGAGAAATCCAAACTCTTCACCAAGAATCACAAGATTGAATTGAAAGCATAAAATAATGTTTCACAAATGTTTCTCTCAAGTTCTCTACTATTCTCTATTGTTCTGTAACGTTGCCTTACTGTTACAACGTTGTTCCCTCTGAAAAATAACCTAGAAAAAAACCTATTTATAATGTTTAAGATACAAAATCAAACGGATTAGGAGAACTGATTCGACAGACTCTATGAGAGCTTATATAGGTCATATAATGTTTTACCGCCCATAGTCGGGCTTTCGTGGATCACATCTTCAAATCTAGAATTGGCTTCTACAACACCCTTCTATGGCTAGTAGAGGGTTTTGTCTGATGAGTTTTTAACAACTCCTTACTTTCTAATCCTCAGGCACGACAGCAAGTCTATGGCTTGTATAATCTTCTACGGCTCATCCGCGTGTTTATAGACTCAATGTTAGAACCCGTAAGTTAGACCCCGAAAGTCCTTAATTGGTTCGATTTAATAAAGTTTGGGTCCAAATGTAAAATTTCTTCTAAGTTTGGTCCTTAGGATTAAAAATTGTTGTAGGGCCTTAAGGGTGGCTTTTCTTGATTGGTGCAAGTGGAAAGTGGTGTCTATATATATGTGCATATATCTTGT
>JAPFFP010043005.1:0-13588 GCA_026153255.1 Solanum medicagineum
CCGGTCGGGGAATTGAGTTGTTAATTACTTTGATTGTGTATTGGTGAATTCGTTGTGAGTCCCTGTATTCTCTGCGAAATTTGACCTTAACCTTGGTTAAGTTTTATATTCGACAAAGACCACCTAATCGTCCAAAAGAGAGTTGTAACTTGGGCATGATCAAAGATTATGGCGCCTTTGACATGGAATGCGGCTATACTTGATTGAATTCACTAGTAATTGTAATTCAAGTGTTCATCCTTCGTTCCCTTGTATTTTGCTTTTGCTTTTGTTTTTGTTTCTTTTTAGATTATACTAGTAGTGTATGCCCAACACTAGGAGTCAAGGCAATCCCTTAACTCCACTTGATCTAGAGATCCAAAGAACTATAAGAAGAATAGCCCAAGAAAATGCTGACATTGTGGGTAATGCAGCCTTGAATCAGAATGTTAATGATAATGATCAGAATGACAACCCACCTCATTTTGAGAATATTCCACAGCCTAGTTTCAATGACAATGCTTACCGGTGGAATCAATATAGGTTGACCCCAAAGGCTATTGATGTGACTGGGGCTATTGTGTTGCCACCACTACCGGCTGACACAAAGTTCACAGGTTCTAGTAGGTTACTTCAAATGCTACGAATTCATGGATTATTTGTTGGCCTACCATCAGAGGATCCACATAGCCACTTGCACAACGTGGCTTTTGTTTGTAAGAGTATGATGGGGACATAAAATCTGTCTATGGATGTTGTGGGACTTTATGTTTTCCCATTATTTCTTACGAGAAACGTTGTGTCATGTCTATCTGAGCTCCCAAAGAGTTCAATCACTATTTGGGAAAATTTGTACAAGGACTTTTTGGAGAGGTACTTCCCTAGATCAAAGAAGTTTAAGTTAAAGGATCAGATCAACAACTTTAAGTAACTTTCTAGTGATTCAATTAGTACTACATGGGAACGGTCTACAAAGTATTTGAGGAGAGTCCCTGGCTGCAAGATAGTTGATGATGCCTTAATGGAGATCTTTTATCGTTCCCTTTATGAGAATAGTCAAGCATGTGTCAACACCATTATGGGGGGCATATTTTTAGATCAACCATTTTCAAGGATTGTCGAACGTATGGAACAAATGGTCAAGATGAATCGTCCATGGGGACAATGGGATAGAGCTTTTATAAGGAGTTCATGTGTTCTTAATGTTAGTTCAAAGAAAGTCAAGTCAATGATGAGATTATGCAACAACTTGCTCAACTTCACACAAACATAGATGTAGTGATCAAGCATAATCATGAACGAGTGAATGTGGTAGTTCACCAACCTCCACGTGTATCCATGTATGAGAAGTCTTATTTTGAAAAGGATGCTTATTTTGTGAATGGTCAAATGGGGGGGGGGGGGTTCCCAGACAAATGGCCAAGGGTCCAATTAGGACTATTGATGCCAAGGTCAAGGAAACCATGGTTGGAACTATGGTATAGATGGCACTTATAAATAGAACTGAGATGGTTATTACGAGAGGAATAGGGGTCCTGAAGTAGATTAGGACAGAAGAGATAGTTTCAAAAATGGTCTATATGTGCCACCACATAACCAAGACGCCGGTACAAGCAATTCTAGAATTGAGGAGATGTTTGATCATTTGTTGAAGAAGGCCGAGACACAAGATGAAACTCTAAGGGTCAAGAAATCTGATATTTCAAGCATTAATCAAAAAACAAAGTCTCATTTATGGCTATTAAATAGGATGAAATAATTTGGTCAAGTGTCAACACAGTTGAATTTGCGTCAAAAGGGTACATTGCCTAGCAACACATTCAAAATCTAAAGAATGAAGGGCAATGTATGGTGGTTACTACTAGAGGTCGCAAGAGTACCATTGATCCTCCTATGCCTATTGAGGTAGAAGATGTTCGTGAGAAGATAGTTGCTAATAATAAAGTGGTTGAAGGAGATGATTGTGTTAAAGATGGGGTGAGTGAGATAGATAAAGAGCTAAAGAAGTATAATCCTGTTCGAAGGCCTCCTCCACTTTTCCCTCAAAGACTCAGAAGAGGAAGGCAAGTTCAACCACTTTCTGTCTATGCTTAAGAAACTGTTCATCAACATCCCTCTAATTGAAGCTTTGAAGAAAATCCCAGGTTATGCAAAGTCTATGGAGGATTTGTGAAATACCCCAAAAATGTGCTTCGAAAATACCCATAATCATAATTTCTATTTATCTCTAAATTCGTAAATGATATTGAAAATTCGACTTCATATTCTTTATTGGGGGAAAAATTGAGTGGAAATGCGTACAACCCCAATTTTAGTGGACCCATAGTGAAATTTCATTTTCGTCAACTTTGCAAGTTCCAGTGTTCATTTGCGTTGGCTGCGCGACATGGACTCATCGCAGAGTAGTGGTGTGACTTCCTGATTTTTCCTGTTTCGGCCTCAGGCATTGGGGTCTTGGTCCCATGACCTCATATGTATGAAAATACTTATACTTAGCCATTTTTTAACTCTATATCACTCAAGAAAATCTCAAAACCCTCTCTAACACTTAACAAAATCTTTCACCCAAATTCAAGTCTCTCAAGCTTAATTCCAGATCTCAAAAACTTCATTCAAGCTTCAAGTTCTAATTCAAATCGACATCAAGGAAATTCCCAAATTCAAGGTATGTGGATTTCAACTATTGGGTCCTTTCACCATGGTGCTCAACCTTTCTTTTTATGAAACTTGCATGTTCCCAATTTATGTTTCTTATGGTGATTACTTAATTTTGAGATACGATTTCAAATTATGTTGTCATTTGACGACATAATGATTGGAAACACATATCTACCTATTTCAAGCTTATACTATGAGTTGGTTTGTCTATTGTGACTATGCATGTTTTGGGCTATGAAACTATGATCTATTATGAGATCTGATGAAGGATTCCAAGGTATCTTACATGAATGTTTTACTTTGTGTTGGTGAGTTCATTTACATTAATTTTTTCCACATTATTTCTCTCTTGAATTGCAAGGCCTTGAACTAGTATTGCACACCCACCAAGTGTTTCATAAAATGTCATGACAAGGATTCTTGAGCTATTGATGATCTATTGCATGAGTCATGAATCAAGTGAATAGATAATGAAGGGATTATATGTATGTATTGATTTCATGAAAGTATCTATAGTGTTGAAAGTTGACCACACCTTGTTGGGGGTTGGCGTTGATGTGCTGTCAAATTACAACACATTTGGTGCCTAAAAGAAGGGTTTTTGTGAGTTCTTAAAATGATTTTTTAGTTTCTTGATGTGTTTTTCTATTAAACTTGCAGAAAAATTAGGTTGGCATTATTTTGAAGAAAAGTTGCAGATTTGCGAAAACATAGGCGATACGAGCCCTCCTATGAGTCATAGCTCACGCAATGAGTTGTAGGTTATGTTGTAGCAGGAATCAGAGACCAAAAATCAGAAATCTGCCAAGTGAAGCTCACCCCTATGAGCCCACCGTATGAGTCATAAGACACACGACGGCTCGTATAGGTGGACTCATAGCATGAATCAGAGAGACAAAATGTTGGAACAAAAACTAAAGACCAAGACAATGAGACCAACATACTAGTCATAGCTCGAGTAACAACTCGTACCTATGGGTCGTACCAGTTCAGTCCAAGATGCCAAGAACCTGATACGACACCCCAACTACGACTCGTAGGCCAACCTATGAGTCGTAACTGCGAAATTTATCAGATGCCAGCTGTGTTTTCTGCATAGTACCTAGGGTTGTTTTGTAAATTCTATAAATAGATTAAGTTAGGTTTTTGAGAGAGAGTTCGAACAGTAGACATTTCTCCATTAGATGTTGAAGCTTTTCTTAGGTTTTTAGAGTAGATTAGTGTTCTCTTTGGGAAACTCATTTTGGGGATTGCAAATCTTACTTTGTACTCATTGTTGATCAATCAAGCTTATGGGGTTTACAACTTGTGGTGCCTATCTTCTTCATTGTTGTTGGTGAAACTCTCAACTATGTATATTATGTGCATTTTTGTGTGTTTTATCTTATCCATGAGTAGTTAAACACCGACAACTTGGGGGTGTGGGTACCGTGGTTAGTTGACTTGAGATGACCTAGGTTTTGTGCATATCTATGATTGGATTTTTGCATGTTTTATTTATTTCCCTTCATGACTAATATTGTTTGGTGGTGGCCAACACCAAACCTCGCCTACTATCACGATCCCGACCAAGGTAGTGATGAATAGGAAAAGGGAAGTAGATGACAGGATTCGATTAATTTTCCCAGCTAATTGACCAAACCTGACCAAGGGAAGGTTGACTAGGACAATAGGTAATGGTAAGTTGGCACACCATGGTAGTCGACCAAGCGCCATGGTGAAATTCGACCTTCACCTTCATAAGAGGGCTGGACAGTTATTGTCCTGTATGCGATTCACTCATCATAGTTATATTATCTAGGGTAATTAAGTCAATGAACCATGGGGAACACAATTCCCATGTTGTCCCAAGAATTGAGTGTTTTCCCGAATTTTAATTAGTGTGTATTTTTGTTGTTTTTAAATCACAACCCCCCCATCTAAAGATTGTAGTTATAGATACTAGGAATGATTAGTTGTGAAATCGTATAGTCAAGCCCTGTATTCGCTGTGGATTTGACCCTAACCTCGATTAGTGTGTGTGGCACCTTCTGATACTCACTGTTTCCCTCTACGATGCATGACTACGAGTCGTAACCTTCACTACGACTCATAGGCCTTCTAGTAGAAGCCGCCTCAAAGAATGATTTATCAATTCTTTAGCTCTTGGTTTGTTCCTACAACCTATCACTTAAAATACACCAAAATACCAATTGATGCAACTGGTTTAAAGTCTCAATAATTTCTATACACTATTAACTTACTAATCAACAATTAAAATATGAGAAAATGTCTTATAATAAAATAACACACAAAAGATACTTGGGTTGCCTCCCAAGAAGCGCCTTGTTTAATGTCGTGTCTCAACTCAGTCATTCATGAGTACTCAGACTTCCTCATAAGCTCCTTCACTGCTTCTTCTACTTTTCCTTAGTTTATCTTGCACTGCATCTAGTTGCTCAGTGAGCTGCTCAATCCTATTACCCAGACTTTGCATTGATATAATTTGTTGTTCCACTTTGTAATTACATTTGAGGACGTCAAACTTTATCTCCTTACAATGTCATCTTGCTCATTTACCTTGGTCAGAACTTGTGCAAGCATATGCTCAATCGGGTCAGTTTATCATTGATACAATGCTGATTTAGTAGCTTTTTCCAATGTGCCGCATTTTCATTTTTTGATTTACTAGAGGCTCCCGTAAGTGCACTAATAGTTGGTCCGGCGTGACCTTGAAGAGTTTGGTAGACTTGGGAAACTTCAGATAGCTTGTCCATAATCTCAATTATCTCACTAAACGGTTGCCTTACAAATTCCCAATAATTTCCTACGAACAATGCGTCAGCCTACCCTTGTAGTTCAGAAATTAGGGCTCAATAGAAACTAGCTGCCAAGTCATCATCAGTTAGACCATGGTTGTGGTTTGCTACCAAACACTACTTGTATCTCTCCCAAGCCACTACCAATTGTTCTCCTAGCACTCTTTTTAAGTTACAGATGTTGTTCTATAGGTTTTTCTTGTCGGAATCCTTATAGAAGTTTCTAAGGAAGGCTTTCTATACCTCCCCCAGTTTGACCAAACATCAGATGGGAGGATTGACCACCATTTTGCAGCTTCATTCTGGAGAGTCATTGGAAAAACTTGAAGAGCCATAGCCTCCCAAACAGGATGTCTTGTCCCAATGACCTCACTCAGCATTTGATTGAAATTTTTTAGATGAATTTGGGGATCCACGGACCCTTTCCTATAAAATAAGGCACGCCTCTGTAAAGCTTCCAACAAATGGGTTGCAATATAAAGCTTTTGCTCAGTCATAGTGCCAACTAACCTGTTCCTAGAATTACTAACAAAAACAAATAGAAAAAGTAAAATACAAGAGACTCAAGAAATCAACATTAGAATTAACTAATAGTAAAATACAAGAGACTCTAGGAATTACTGTCCTATATGGGATTCGACCCTAACCTCGATTAATGTGGATGCCTAGAGGACGACAGAGTGTTGCTTCTGTTTCAACTCATCGCCTAAGAGATGAATCCTCAGAGGAGGAGCAATCAACTAAGGAGATGCACGTACACCCTGACCCGGTGGCAAATATGTCTTTGGCACAAGAACAATTAACTAGAGTAGTGACAGAAGTGGATAACCCCTTCTAGTCTGACGAGGAGGGTGAAGAAATAGAGTCTGATGATGATGACTCCACCTTTAATACTGATTCCTTGGAGGTATCTTAGGCTCATAGAATACACTTTTCCTCCATAGCCTGATGATTCAGCAAACACTGTCACCTCTACCGACCCTCAAAACACAAGGTAGTATGTTCCGGGCATGAAAGAAATCTATAATAAGGGAATGGAACTTAAGGGTCAAGGAAGGCTAGTGCAAAGATTTCACGAGGAGGCAAGGTTGAAAGACTCAGGGTTGAAAGGTGTGCTAGGTTTAGAAGCTAACAATGACTGCCATGGATTAGGATGGTTGTCACAAATGTTGGGGAAAGTACGCTCCTTACTTAGTCCAGCAATTCTATGTTTCGTATTATGCTACTGTTCGTAGCAACCTTTCGAGGCTCATAAAGCCTATCGATGCACCACAGTTGAGTAAAGTCATAGTTAGGAGCGAGATATTAGACATCTCAGCTGAGACTATTCGAAGGGTGCTATTGGGGCTGAATTATAGTGGCCCATTATCTATAGTAGAATATGACCATAGGATGGCAGACATGAGGAAAGCAATTAATCAGAATGACGCTGGGCTGAAAATGGAATTATTAAGGTGGAGAGCAGGCCATGTTTGCGAGGAAGGTGTCAAGCTGATATGGGTTATATACCATGCCATGCATATTCTAAAGGCCCATCTGTCATTTAGGCAGTGTTCTGGTGGTCTATTATTCGGCCATCAGGCCTACATTTATGGATAATGTGATCACATTAGACAGGGTCGTGTTGCGGGAAAGCATCTTGATAGGGTGTGAAATCGATTGGACTCGAGTTTTGGTAGAAAAGATTCACGAGTCAGCAGTCTGCACAAATTAGGCATTGTCATTCCTCATTTTAATTGATAGACTATGCAAGGAGGTGGATGTAATGGTATCTCTTCACTTGGACCCTTATGTAGAGGCTTTGCGTATGATGGATCCTAACCTAATCAAGGCCAGGAAAAACCCAATAGCCCTAAAAAGAGTTATTCCACCTCCTATCCCAGAGCCATTTCCGGTTGAGCCACAAGTTTCAAGTTCACCTCCAGCTCCTACGAGTACCACTCCAACTACTATAGAGCCCACACCGGCAGCCGAGATCGAGTCTACACAGTCCACCAGCATCCCAGCACCAGCAGCAATGACATTTCAGGTGGACCCTCTTTTCTCTGCGGTTGCTTTACAGGCTTTATTGCATAGGGTGGCTGTAGCAGAGGGTACGCTGCGAGAGTTATCAGTACGGGTCCAGCCGTTGATTGATCAGCCTGTTCAAGACGTCGAGGAGAGGATAAAGGCATTTTCTCGAGATTTAGTTGATGATAGAGTATGATTGGTTGATGCACGGTTCTATGCATTCGAGGCAAGATTCCAAAAGAGGCTCAAGGGTGCTAGGCCTACCGACTCGAGTGCCAGGTTCAAGGCTGACTTGTTGCAGTTGTTGGCCACCCTTGTTCTAGCTGTAGAGGTAGCACCGGTAGGTGATGAGGCATTTGATTGGCTCATCTACTGTCCGGACAGCCGCGTGAAGAGTCCCCTTAAGCATGTTGATCTAGAGCCGACCCCGAAGAGGTCGAGACCTGAGGAAAAGGAGCCCATACCTGAGGAGGTGTTGCAGGAGTCGCTTTTGTTGGTGGTTATTCAGAGAGAGAGAGAGCACAACACACCCTTCTTGGAGAGGATACTTAGCAGAGGAGGAGACGCAGATTCAGGACCCCGCAGACCAGCCCAGGACTGGTGCATGAGCACCATGGTGTTTGACCACTTTTGACCCCAACATTTACTTTTCTTTATGGATATTTTGTCCTTTTTGTAGACAATATTGTTTTTATTTTGGTTTTTTTGAATGTTTTTGTTGGATAAAGTTTTTATGTTGGTTTTGGATATTAGTTTTTGTTACCTGTTAGTTTTGAATGTATATATATCTATGTTCTATTTTTGTATCTTAATCTTTTCTTTATGTTGTTACTTTGAGGACAAAGTATCCTATTTTTGTGGGGTGGTTGAAGTTGTGGATTAAAGTGAAGTCTGAGTAACCTCAAGTCCATAGCCTCCCTATTTTTGATCCCAGGGTTTTCTTGCCATGTTTCTTTTTCCTTATGGATGTTTAATTTTCTATTGAACAAGCCTATTTTAGGAAGTATATATAATTTGTAAATCCATAGTAAAGTTATCGTTTGGCATATATATAATTTTTAGATTTTCTTTAATGTTTTGATAAAAAAATTGGGTACTCTTAAAATTTTTTGAGTTTGTGAGTATTGACGCATTCATAAATTCTTGAGTATCTGGCAATGTTTGTTCTGATCTTGTGAAGGTAAGCTGAGACTGAAAACATGGCCTGTGATTCTATACTTGATTGTGGATGAAATTGCCATGTGTGCTGTGAGCTTATTTTTCTACAGTCATGCATCTTGTATGGACCCAAAACATGCCTTGTTACTCCAAAAGTTGGTTTGGTGATGTGGTGGATATGGAAAGGATCTTAATCCTTTGTTCTTTGAGTGAAACAACTTTTATCCTAAAATAACCCACCAGTTAAGTGAGAGAATCCTTTTTACAAACTTTTGAGCTTATCATGTAGTTTCTTGATACCTTGCTAACTTAACCTTGTCTGATGAAATACCTTGATATTGGCCTTGGTCTGTCCTTGAACATATGAACCTTGATTGAGGCCAAAGGCCTAAGTTGAGGGTGGCTGCATTGGTGGCCCTGGTTTGAGGGATAGATATTGTATACTTCACCTAAGCCTAAAAGCCTAAGTTGAGGGTGGCCCTTATTATGGTAAAGTAAAATTGATAAGGTGGTTAGTTGGGAAATCAAGAAAGAAATGAAAAAGCATGAACTGAGTGAAGAAAAGGAAGGTGACTTTAGTTGAGAAAAAGTAGCAAAAATGAGTTTGAAATCAAGGCAAATCTGAAAAAGAGAAACAAAGCACTCGAGAAAAGTTCAAAGCAAGTGAACAAGGAGGGATTGATGAAAAAAAGGTTGGACTATGAAAGAAAAAAGTGTTGGTAAACATGATTCAAGGATAGCTTTTAGTCACTACTTGCCCTAACTGCCTCACAAAAGCACCTTGAGCCTACGTTACAAGCCTATAAGTCCTAAAGAGATCCAACTCCACCCAATTACCAAGCCAGAAGATGAGTAGAAAGGCAAGGGTATGGTGTTAGCCAGCATGCATTGAATTTCAATTGTGAGAGTTAGACTGTTTCCTCAGTCCCTGAATTCTAAATGCTTTTGAGCGAGTATGAGAGACTTCTTTCCAGTGAAGGCATTTGCACTACTTGAGTAGCATATTACTATACTAGTGATTGTGGACGGTTGATGATCCTTAGCTTGTCATATTTGGATTGCTAGGTACCTCATTATGTTCTTGTTTGCTCAATAACTTGGCAACCCTATTTTTAAAGTAGTAGTTGGGTACATGAATCAAATGAGTTGTTGTATATGCTATTGATATAGCTACTATGTATTTCTCTTTGTCTGCGTACATTGAGTCGTCGCTTAAGGACAAGCAATAACTCTAAGTTGAGGGTGTTGATGTGCTATCAAATTTCAACGCATTTGGTGCCTAAGACAAGGGATTTTGTGAGTTCTTAAAGCAACCTTTTAGTGTTATGATGTGTTTTTGTATTAAACTTGCAAAAAAGTTGGGTTGACATGATTTTGAAGAAAAGTTGCAGATTTTACTAAAACATAGGCCATACGAGCCCTCCTACGAGTCGTAGCTCATGCTACGAGTGTACGGTTGTGTCGTAGCAGGAATCAGAGACCAAAAATCAAAAATCTTCCAAGTGAAGTTCACCCCTATGAGCCCCACCAATGAGTCGTAAGACACACTATGACTCGTATAGGTGGACTCGCAGCAAGAATCAGAGAGCTAAAATGTTGGACCAAAAACTGAAGACCAAGATAACGAGACCAACATACGAGTCATAACATGAGTAATGACTCCTACCTATGGGTCATACTAGTTCAATTTAAGATGCTAAGAACCAGATATGAGACCCCAACTACGACTCTTAGGCCATCCGACGAGTCATAACTGCGAAATTTATTAGATGCCAGCTGTCTTTTTTAAATAATTCCTACGGCTGTTTTGTAAATACTATAAATAGCTTAAGTTATGTTTTTAAGAGAGTTCAAATAGTAGACATTTCTCCATTAGGTTTTGAAGCTTTTATTTGTTTTTTAGAGTAGATTATTGTTCTCTCTAGGAAACTCATTTTGGGGATTGCAAATCTTGCTTTGTACTCATTGTTGATAAATCAAGCTTGTGGTTTTGCAACTTGTGGTGCCTATCTCCTTCATTGTTATTGGTGAAACTCACAACTATGTCTATTATGTGCATTTTGTTTGTTTTATCTTAGCCATGAGTAGCTAAATACCTACAACTTGGGGTAGTGGGAACCATGGGTAGTTGACTTGAGATGACCTAGGTTATGTGCATATCTATGATTGGGGTTTCACATGTATTGTTTATTTCCCTTCATGACTAATGTTGTTTGGTGGTGGCCAACACCAAACTGCACCTGCTATCTTGGTCCCGACCAAGGTAGTGACGAATAGGAAAAAGAAGTAGATGACAGGATTCGGTTGATATTTTCCCAGCTAATCAACCAAACCTGACCAAGGGGAGGTTGACTGAGACAACAGGTAACGGTTAGTTGGCACACTATGGTAGCTGACCATGCGCCACGGCGAAATTCAATCTTCACCTTCACAAGAGGGCTGGAAGAACCTAAGTTCCTATTGTGCATGCGATTCACTGATCATAGTTATGTTATCTAGGGGTAATTGAGTCAACGAACCATGGGGTTCACAATTCCCAAGTTGTCCCCTAAATAGAGTGTTTTCCCAAATTTTAATTAGTTTTTAATTTTGTTATTTTTGAATCACAAACCCCCCCCCCCCAATCTAGAGATTGTACTTATAGATTGTGGCAATGATTAGTAGTGAAATCTTATAGTCAAGCCCTGTATTCCCTATGGATTCGACCTTAACCTAAGTTAGGTTAATTACTAATAGCGACCCCTTTCTAATTGGAGCGTGACTATCAAGCATGCCTAACCACCTTGTTGAGGGGGCGTCAAGCCTCAATCACCTTATCAGGGGGTGGCATGCCCGTACTACTATGTTGAGGGGTATGTACCTCAATCACCTTGTAGGAGGTGTCATGCCCGTACTACCTCGTTAAGGAGTATGTACCTCAATCACCTTGTTAGGGGGCAGCATACCCATACTACCATGTTGAGAGTTATATACCTAATTACTTTGTCGGGGGGGTGGTATGCCCGTACTACCATTTTGAGGGGTATATACCTCAATCACCTTCCAAGGGGGTGGCATGCCTTGGAGTGTAAGTTGATATGTTGATATGGTCTCTTCCTACACAAGTAATCCATATTTGCAAGTTATATGACTTACAAGCATATTTTACTTCAAGCATTAATCATGCATGTCATTTTTATATTATACTTATCTATTGCCTATTACTATGCATTTTAACTATATTGGATTATGTCTTATTGCATTGCATCCTACATACTTAGTACATTCAAATGTACTAACATATACTCTATGCCTACATGATGTTACAATGTAGGAACTGGAGCTCCTCACGATCATCCTCCTTGTGGCTAGTTTTGGCATCTTGAAGATAAGTTCTTAGTGAGTCCTCAAGTTCGGGGATACTAGCTATGCTACTCTTGTTTTTTGTTATCTCCTATGTTGAACATTTGACACTATGAGAGTGAACCTGGAAAGTGTTTTGGCCCCTTCACAATCTATGTTTAGAGGTGTTGTTGGAACAATTGATGTATTTACGCTTTGAGCTTTGACTCTTTATGCTTTATAAATGTCAAGACTTCCCTTAGTTTCTTTTCCCCTTGTCTACATTCTTGTTATTGTTTACTTTGCTTTCGTGACCAAGGATGTATAGTTTATATGCTAAGAGGCTTTTTTGGGTCCCTTGGAGTTCCCATTCGCCTGTCACGTCTACGCCCCAGGCTTGGGTCATGACAAATTGGTTACCAAAAAGCACACAGTAAGTCAGCAGCTTTCTCAAAAGCTTCAAAATTGTTGTGTTATCACTGTTAAGTTCTTGGTTCAAAAGCTTGAAGACCTAGGTGCTTTTACTTTACCTTGCACTATAGGAGATGTAGAGTTCGCAAGGGCACTGTGTGATTTTTGTACAAGTATCAATTTGATGCCTTTTGTGATCTATAAGAAGCTTTGGCTTGGGTACCCTTACCTCGACTAACATGTGGTTGTTGATGACGGATAGAACGGTGAAAAAACCTGTGGAGATACTCTATGATGTGTTTGTAAAGGTTGAAAAATTAATAGTCCCTACAGATATTGTGATTTTAGACTATGAGGTTGATTTTGAAGTTCCTATTATTTTGGGAAGGACTTTCTTAGCTACCGGTCGCACCTTGGTTGATATAGAGAAAGGTCTGCTCATGTTCAGATTTGGGAAGGATGAGGTCACGTTCAATGAGTTCCAACAAGCAAGGAGGGAAAATGATGTGAGAGTGGTTTCAGTTATCGAGACCGTTGATGACGATGAGCCAGAGGTACCACTTGAGCTAAGACTAGGTGGTTACACTTTGGAGGGGATATTGATGAACTTCGTCAGTGATGCTAATCAAGATTATGACGAAATAGTAAATGCTCTCTGGGTGTCTTTTGGTCCTAGACGCCAAATTAAACTAGTGCTAGACTTATAGAATCAGGAGCCACCACGCACAAAGTCATCCATAGAAGACCTACCAATGTAAGAATTGAAAGCACTTCTTGCACATTTAAAGTATGCTTTTTTGGGAGTCAACAACACTTTGCCGGTCATAATAGCTACAGATTTAACTGATTAGAAAGCGGATTCCCTAGTAACAGTGCTTCAAAGATTAAAGAAGTTTATCGGATAGACTATTGTAGACACTATTGGTATCCCTTATAGGGTATGTACACACAAAATCCAGTTAGTCAAGGACTACAAGCGGAGCATTGAGCATTAAAGGTATGCTGTGGTTGTTTGCAAAAAGATCATTAAATAGTTGTATGTAAGAGTAATCTACCAAATCATCGATAGTGAATGGGTGAGCCCGATACAGTGTGTTCCAAAGAAAGGGGTATCACAATGGTACCTAATCCTATCAATGAATTGGTCCCTATGAGGCCTATTATAGGATTGAGGGTATGCATGGATTACAGAAAGCTCAATGCCTCGATAGAGATAGATCACTTTCCTATACCATTCATGGATCAGATGCTTG
>JAPFFP010043006.1:0-13585 GCA_026153255.1 Solanum medicagineum
ACATCTTCTTCCCTTTTCCTCACCATCCCGGACGTGTCTATTGAATTCGATATATGGGTGATCTTGCCCGTTTTAAGTCCATCTTCGATATTCTCCCAAATTTTAACTAAGTCCGCAAATTTTGCTCTGACAAGCAACATCATTCTTTCATAGAACTCCGATTCTTGCGAGCGCACGAACACTTCAATAATTTCCTTTTCTGGCATAGGAGTACGCACTCTGGCGGCATTTTTCCTCCATCTGTAGGCATATTCCTGATAACTTTCAGTCGACTTCTGGTTAATCCTCTCTAATGAATAATGATCTGGTACAATTTCAACATTATAGGCGAAATTTTCAACAAAGTCTTTGGCCATAGCATTCCAACTGGCCACTGGTTCGTCTCTTGGGAGGTAAACCATTTTAGGGCCTCCCCGCTTAGGCTTCGGCTGAAAAGCCGCTTCAGTAATGCTTCATTTTTTCCAACGCCCACCAACTGGTCACAATACGCCCTCAGATGGGTCAGGGGATTCCTACTCCAGTTGAAAGTATCGAATTTCGGTATTTTGAACCCTTCTGGCAGGTTCAAATCTGGATGAATGCATAAGTTCTCGTAATCCAGACCCATAGCGTCAGGCGTTTAGTGAAATTGCTTCATGGCTTTAGCGATTTCTTCCTTTATATCCAATTTGGCCATCTCTTCCTTGGCCTTCCCTTCTTTCTCCGTCTCCTCATAATGGTCGACTTCGGCTTGAAAAATTTGAGGATTCGTAAGGATTGGGATATGAAAAGGGATTTTAAGAGGTAGACTTTGTGTATCAGGCTGATTGTACTGGTCCGGGGGTTAGCTTTCATGATGGATCATCTGGGGATGGATTATTTGAGATAAGCTGCCGGCTTGGGTAATATTTGGGTTCTGGAGAGGGGGTGGCGCTTGGTGGAAAAGGTTAGAAGGTCCTGCACTGGGAGAAGCTTGGGCAGGGGTAATTAGTGGAGTCATCGAGATGGGGATAGGCTGATGAGGAGAAGGAAAATGAAGTGAGGGCGTCCCGTCGTCTGGAACGGGAACATTAGCAGTGATGGCCATATTCGCTAACTCCTGAGTCTTTTTCATTTCCTTTCTCATGTCAACCATCTGTTGCATCAGTTGTGCAATCGGCTGTGTGATTAGGGGGTCCGTTATGGTAATCTCGGTAAGGATCACATCATCATTGCGGTCTATCATTTTCTTTCTGCTGGTTTGTAGTCAGGGGAAGATCTTTATGGGCTCTGGATCTTGTGAAGTAGGGATGATCGGCTTTTATTAACACAGATCAATTCTAAACTATGTGTAAGAAGAATCGGCTTTTATTAACACAGATCAATTATAAACTATGTGTAAGAAGAATTACTCAAAAACAAACAAGTCAGTTTCTTCAAATTAGTAGGTAATAGAAGGTAACACACATATCAATAAGCACACAATTGTTGCTTTATCCGAGAGTAAACTAGCCCACGTATACATGAGCTATGGTAAATAGGCAGGACTTTGCCTATGTGGTTTTAGAGATGGTGAATCACGAAGTTTGATTTGTGCCAAG
Source organism: Solanum medicagineum (assembly GCA_026153255.1). NCBI lineage: Eukaryota > Viridiplantae > Streptophyta > Magnoliopsida > Solanales > Solanaceae > Solanum > Solanum medicagineum. Next base: position 1,560 of record JAPFFP010043006.1, read on the forward strand.
TCAAGTCTTCTTATATTTGATAATGTAAAAGATAAGCTTCTGGAAGATAGGAAAAAATAAGCTTCTAGAAAGATAAGGGAAAAATACGCTTCTGGAGAGATCGAAAAAAATGCGCTTCTGGAAAGCTAGGGAAAATGCGTTTGAAAAGCTGGGGAAAATACGTTTCTGGAAAGCTGAGAGAAAATACGCTTATGGAAAGTTGGAGGAAAATACACTTACGGAAAGCTGGAGGAAGATACACTTATGGAAAGCTGGAGGGTCGGGCCTAAAAGGCTGCCTATGTATCTCACGAAGGAGAAATCAGACCTTACGTAGTTCGGAACTAGAATATTCTCGAATTGAAATGAAAAAGAATTTTTTTTAGAAGTTGGTTCGATTTTTGAGAATTTTGAGAGTGGAGTTCGATTTTGTGAAGAAACTTGAGACTCGAAGAGTATTTGGACGAACTTTAATAGTGGCTTGATTTATGTGCTAGGAACTTTCGAAAAGGAGTGGGCTAGAAGACTTCAAACAAAGCAACATATTCACACAAATAGTTATAAAATAAATCACGTAAATAGATATCACGTGTCCTAAATAGATATGTGACCCTTTTGTGCCAAGGGTGGGCCTAACGATTTGAAGGATATATATGCAATTAGACGTTCCATTTATATTTGTACAGACTTGCTAAGTAAACTCAATAGGGTTACAAAATAGGGGAAGGGGATACAAAAATAATCAGTCCCACGCAGGGGTACAGTCCTAAACTAAACCTTCGTGGAAGATTTCTTCTTGTTGGACTTCTCGGCATCTCCGAACGTCTTGCAAACAAACCTGTTTTGATTAACATATGTTATTAAAAATGATTCCCAACCCCCGGGACAAAGGTTCGTCAAATAACATATACATCCTTCAAAAAAAACACATAAACATGATTGTTCATTTGGGCCGGGGGCCACTTTGGACTCAAGGTGGTCTTTCTGACGGGCCCAACACGCCTTACGTGTTGGGTCGTCTTAGGCAAATGCTTAGATCATAGGGATTTGGCTTCGCTCTATCCTAGGTATTTAAGAGTGATTTTGAATTGGACCGGGTACTCAGGCGGACAACCTGAGCTGGAAATTCATGACAACCATTGGACGCATCACGAATCAATAAATTGTCACTTATTCCGTAAAGGGTTAAGTATTTGGAGATCCGACTGCGGGATCACAAAACCATCCTTCCAAATACACAGGATAAAATAGGATGTGTCATAAAATGCAAATGACAGTTTAATATTGAATTTAAGCAGATAAAGCAAATAAGAAAATATAAAAAGTCAAATAGTTAGTCAAATAGCATAATCTAATGGTTAGAACCTAATTAAACTCCTCAGCAGAGTCGCCATTTTTGTTATATCGAAAAATGACTTTTATTGAAAAAGAAAATTCGAAAATCAAAAATCGGTTTAAAACTCAATCGATTTAAGAATAAACCAAATTTTTGAAATTTCGAAAGGAAAACAGAGTCGCCACCTAATTTTAAGGATAATTAGGAAACCAATATATATTTAAAAAGACCTAACAAAAAAATCTTTTAAAATCCAGAGAAAGGGTTCGGGTTCACATTTCCACTTCGAGAAGGTTTTACGCACTCGAAATGGCCGCTAAATGCGGTTATCCGACGATTAGGAGATTTGACTAACTTTGACTTGAAAAAGATTGACTGATTTTGAGATTGATTGATTTTGAAAGACTTTGACTAAACTTGAAAAGATTTTAACATACATGGTTTTGACTTGCTGGGAATTTAATTAGATTGAAACCAATGATAGATAAAATGTTAACATCCAAACAAATACAAATATATAAATAAAGTAAAAAGAAGAGAGTTGAAGTGATTTTGGGCCTTTATCCCATTTAAATTTCTGCTGCAACTTGTTTTGGGGCCATATCTTCTGTCGTATACACGATGCATATACCGCTGTATATGATTGTTGTATCATAGTGAATGTTTTTGATATATTCTTGTATATCAGCTATATACGGACGTATACGACTCATTCTCCGGCTCTCAAAACTTGTAAGTTGCTCCCTTTGTCTCGTATGTCGGTGAAGCTGCCTCAAAGATATCAATATTGGATCGTGACTCGACTCGAAATGCAAATGAGGAGGGGAGTCCACCGTGGACTCGTAGGAGGTTTCACATGCATCAAAGTAAAGATTAGAGATCTTATATAAAATATAGTTCCAACATTTGACCAAGAATTATCATTTCGATCCCAAAAGAATATTTATCAAGTACACACATAAAGAGCCTTAGACACACAGTAGTGTGCGAGCCCCGAAAATCCTTTTATGGGCTGAAACGAACATCAAGACCATGGAATATAAAGTTCACTGATGTTTTGCTTCGAGTTGTTTTCTCTCAAAATGCATACAATCATTCCTTGTTCACCAGGAAGAAGGGGAATATATCACACACGTTTACTAAAAATGCAAACCAAACAATTAGTCTACTCAAACAAGAGCAAGGAAATGACAAACTACGATATCTAAGATTAGATAGCTTTACTGCAGCATTAGAGTGATTAATGTTAGATTCAAACATAATGTTGATGAGACACACAGAAAACAAGGACACAACAATGGGGAGTTAAAACTGATGCACAATATTAATGAAAATGCCTTGTAACAGCCTCAAATTACCATTCTTCTTTGTTTTCACATAATCACTGCAGACCCAAACAATATGCACCAGTGTGTTTGCACTGTGGCAGGGTACTATTCTATAAAATCCACCACTAGTATTGAGAATTGATCATTTTCCTTATGTTGCTGTTATACTCATTTCTCTGGTGGCTATGTTGGGGCATACAACAGCAGTGACTCTGCGGAGATATAAATTAAGTAACAGCAGTGCCATACAACAGAGATGTTGCAATCATGGCAGTGTCAAAGAACGAATTGCCAGAGAGAAATACTTGATTGAGCCTCAAGATCAGAACAAGACAGAATGGAATCAAAATGACATGGACAGACAAGTAAAAATTAGTTGACATAAGGCTCAGAACAAGAACGAAGTAAACCTGAGACACCTATGATTTAAAATCTAAACTCGAGCCTAAACAAACCTCATTAATTAGCATTATCACAGGAGTATTGTACCAGTTCAAAGAGAACTTCAAACAACATCTAACATATCTGACAGAACCAAGAACATTTTCAACATAACACCAAACTCTAACCTCTCATTTCATAAAATTACTGAATATAATAGACCTTAACCAAACCACAAGTTTAGAAAAATTCAGAGAAATGTTTTAATGCATGCTAAGATGAGAATGGAGTAAAATTTATAATCATTTAAGGCAACATAATATTGTTTTGACATAACAGTAGTTTGATCTTGAAATGAGAAGCCACAAACAAAGAGTAAAATCATGTATTCTGCATTTTAAACCACTGATAATGCAACAAAGGCATTCATATGCCTATTTTAGACCCCAGAAACTCAGATTGATATTATTGTGAAGGATCAGAAACTTCAGCAAACAGACCAAAACTTTGAGCATTACAGTATGTGTTTGAGAAGTAGAATTGTTTCAACAATGATTTGGGTCTTTGACCTACTTATAGTAAAGGAAAACGACAATAACAGCACCTCAGTCATTATACAGCAACACACAAGCTTGAATTTAGGCAACATGGGATTCAAGTCTTTAAGAATCTATATCACAATCCATGACTAGAGTTTTGAAACTAGAAAAAGATCAGACAAGGTCACGAAATGAGGAATCATTTACAGATGACATTTCTAAGTTTATACTAAAGAGGGCCAGAAAACAGGAAACGCCTCAGTGGACTTCCAAACACAGAACTGAAATCATCATAAATACAAACCCAGAAACATCTTAACGACCAAACAACAACATCACCACTACATCAACTCTTCATAACATGACGTCTTCAGTCAGACTCAAGACAAGCGTGAAAACTTGATAACTCCCATATTCTCACAAAGTATGATACTTAAGCGAAAATGAGATGAACGAAACAAGGGTGTTACCTTCTTCGGGGCAGCGAACTGAGACGACGAGCTTAACAGTGAATTTCGACATCACAACGAAGCTCGTTTCGGATTCTTCGACTCAAAAATCAGATGCTTTGGTTTTAATCTTTGAATCAATGAACCTTTGTGAGGACAGTGATGGCTATGGAATTTTTGGGTTTTCTTAGGTTCGACCGCTAGCTCTAACAATGAGGAAAAGGCTGAATTTATAGGGAACGACTAGGGTTTGAAATGGGGGAAAACGGATCGGATTTGGTTGACTTTTGATTCAAAAATTTGAATTTTCAATCTTGGAAATCAATGTGCCTCAACTTTTATCCATCAATTGCGGAATAAAGATCCTAAAGATTGACAAAGAAAGATATGGTTGTTGAGCCGAACGTTAAGGAAAAAAGGGGAGTTGTCGGGTTGTTGCGGCGCTGGGTTTTTTGGGTCGAAGGTCGGGTGTGCATTGGAGAAGAGATGGTGAGGGTGAGTGAAGAAGGAAAGGAAAAAGGGCCCTCTGGTCTGGTTCGTTGGTGAAGAAGAAAAAGAAATGGGAATGGGGAAAGGGGTTTCGAAGGAGAGAAGAAGAAGAAGACAAATGGTCTGAAGAAGAAGATGAAGGGAAATAAGGGGAATTGGGGGCGCGTGGCCCCACGTGCCTGATATTAATTTTTTTAAAATTGCTAAAGATTAAAAACGCGATGACTAATTTATGTCGTGGAGGGTAAAAATTGGGTGTCAACATTGAGATTCATTATTTTCATGCATGAAACAAAGTATTATTTTCAAATTAAGATGATGCATGATATAATGAGTTTTTGAGAAATTTGAGAATTGAGCTAAATGATGTTTTAATCAAGAGTTTTGATGACAATGTAAATGATTTTTAAAATATATTTATTGATAAAAGATGATGATGATGTTTTGAGATGGGATTGTTTGTTGAAAGGTCCACTGAGATTTGATGAGACGATTTGAAATGTTTGATAGATATGAGCACATATTTTGGGGAAAAATATCAACATCAATTTGGATAAGAGTACAAGTAACTCAAATTCCATAAAGTACATAACCAGTATAGGATGAGATCGTGATCATTAACTCAAGCGAATTCTTAAGCCTCACTAAGAACTTTTTATTTGATTCATACATACGTTCAGTACTCTGGCAAGGTATTAGATGATTGTGGTAATGATGGTAGTTTGTTGTACATCACTGGATCATATGGTGATGATTGTCGATTAGAGAAACCCCCTAAGAGTAAAAACATATTTTTTTTTTACTAAGTTGCATGTGCACACTGATGATTGATGAAAATATTATTTATTTTTTAAAAAAAGGAACTTGCATATCATATTAATGTTGAGTTGAACTTTATTCTTCCTATGACTATCATTGATGTATTTGTTCTACTCAATTATCTTACGTACAATAAATTTCATGTACTGACATCACTTGATGCTATATCATTTATGATGTAGATATAGGTACTAAAAATCTCCATCGCTAAAACTCTATCCAGTTTTAGATAGTGGTGAGAACTTTTTATTTATGAGGAATTCTTCTATTGTAGTTTATTTCTTTCTATTATTTTGAGGTCGCCTTGGGATTGTCTTGGTACCTTCTTATGAGTTAATAGAGGTTTCACAGACTGAATCAAATAGAGTTACAGTGGAGACTATTTTTCTTTTTGAGTCAATTTTAAAAATTTATTATTATTTATTAAATTAAGATATTGAGTTATTTTAATAAAAAAAAAAGTCTTGCAAACTATTTTATATGATGATTTAAATGCCCAATTAAGTACTTTCTTTTGATTTTATTGAGTCTTTTTCCAATGAAATAAGTGATCAGGCCGACTGATTCGCTTGGGAAGCAGAAATAGTTTCTAAGTCTGGCCACACCTAACATACCTTCTCAGGGACATGACAAACTTGATATCAAAGCACAAGGTTCAAGTGTCCTAACGCGTCTATAAAGCTGTATTTAGTAAAGTCATTTTTATCAGTGTGAAGTACGTCATATCTATAATAGTGGCATGCCCAGTGGGATAAAATATATCCTTCATTTCTTCTAAAATCTATCATTCATTTCTTCTCTCAATACAAATCAAATCAGTAAATTTAAAGCAACAAACTATCACGCCTCGGGAGGGTACCCTTGACATGGCTGGCACTTAAAGAACCATTGCTGATTCTCAAAGAGAACCACCTGGCCTCATCGTCATATCATACTCAATAGCGGAAGAATACTCGAATAAACATCTAGAAATAGATCAACTGATAAAATCCTTGCACAGATAAATATTTTTAATGAACAAAGTTTAAAAAATAATGATAGTCATCAACCTCTACTCAATGTCTATGAAGCCTCTACCTCTAACATCTAGATAGTACTATGACAGGCCATGATTACCAAAGTCAAAGGAAAATAAAATACTTGGTGAAAGTAACAGGGCTCCTCCGAAGGCAAGGAGAGCTCACCAACTCTGGAAGCAGGAATCTGAACTTCAACAGTGTGTCTCCGAAGTCCTTTAATATCTGCCTCTGCATCATAAAACTATGCAGTCAAAATGGACGTCAGGACATGGAGTATACTGCTATGTAAGAACGGCTAAAGTAAATAGATAAAGCCCGACTCAACCCACTCAACTCAACTCAACTCACTCAACTCAACGAGTATGCAAGTTGAAGGTTTTGAAATCATACTTTGAAAATAGAATCAATATTTTTATGCAACTTAGTTTAAAATTACGATATGCTCAATCAAAGTTTGCTTGGAAGTTTCTCTAACTGACATGACTCTCCACTACCATAAATTCAGTGATGCACGAAAAAGACATCGTTGTCACGCCCCTCCTAAACTTGCCAATGTAAAGGACGTCAACTTGTGTCCCTCTTTCGGATCCAAAGAGAATGTCTATTTATTGGGATATGAGCCACCAGAGTTAACTGCACGACTATTATAATGCTGGCAACGTAGTTCTGGGGTGTTTCCTCATACCCAACTCGATGCTCAATACTCCTTCCAAGACTAAAATGTGCTCGTGAAAATTAACTGAAAAAACTCATTTCAGTGACTTATCTCAATCAAGTCAACTTAGTTCTCAATAGCTCAACTCAATTACTCAACAACTCAATAATTCAGGATCATCATTGATGCAATGCAACTCAAGACTCTAACTAACTCCATGCAAGACTCCAACTCATACGGTCAGTTAAATCACAAAGAAATCATGTTTAGCCCATATGACATAGTAAATGCTCATTTCATGTATATACAAGAATATGTATTCCTCATGTTCAACTTACTCAAAAGCTCATCAAAACATGCATTATCTCATCAAAATATTTTTCTTCAAAATATAACTCTTTGTACTCAATAAAATACAAATATAATATTAGTTCAAATTACTTTTTCACCTACGCATAGAAAAGATCATTATCTTTATTCTCAATATGCAAAACTTTAATTTTTAAAAAATACTTTTCTTTAATGCTTGAAAACGCATTAATCTCAACATCAAACAATGTATAGAAAAGATATGATCATCAACTTCATTGGGGTTCATGGGAAAGTATCAGCGAATAACGATTGCAATAATATAAGAAATAGAAATAACAATAATCTCAATTACATAAATATTTCTAACTCAATAGCAGATGAGTTTACTCATTTAGAATTCAAGAATTTAGATAAAACTCTACTCGAACACAATTACGGAGAATTAATATGTGGGGCAGTGGAAGAACTCAGTCCAACGCTATGAGTAGCCTTACACACCTGGGATGAGGAATGAAAAATCAAACGACGAAGATTAGCTTTGAATCTCTTGAACCCTAGCCTCCACTTTCCTCCTTAGCCCTGGTTCAGAAGATGAATTAGCATAAATGATTGTAAATTCACGCTTGGGATTTAATATAAGGTTGAAAATTACTTCAAAACGACAGGATTTTAATCTAGAATAAGTGGGGAAAGGACTACAATGCCGTTGATTTTAAAACTGATCGTCAAGTACCACGATGGTACAAGTCTGCGTTTCAGTTCGTTTTTTGATAGAAAACTTAAAACGCATTCAGAAACTATTTTTCTATAAAATAATACATAAATCGCATTTGTCAAAGGCATTTTATGTGTAATTTTACGTAAATCGCTTTCCGATCGATTTTCTAATCCCGTAGAAAATATTGAAACCCCAGTTAAGTACAAATTCACGATAAGTCCACGACGTGAACATGTTGCGCACTTTTCTGGAATTACGTTTTTGCTCTGAAATATTATTTTTTGATTAGGTTGTTTTAAAAATCAATCAAGATCATTTTTTCACATAAATTTTTATGTTGATCGCGATTCCGGCCTCAAATTTGCCAAAACATTTTGAAAGGTGCGCCATACAAGCGTCTCTCATCTAGGGGTATTTTGGTAAATTTTTCGGTGTAACACAAAATCACAAAGGTGAAAAAATGACAACTTCAAGCTTCGTCTTTGAATTTCATTATGTCTACATTTCAACAAGCTTTAAAGTAGGAGACATTTATAAACATCAAATTTTGTGGGACTCTTTTAAATGTGTTTGATTTTAGTTAGGATTCTTGAAGGCTACAATACCCTAATCCCTAGTTAATGTCTATATAAGAGTCGTCTTGAATATCATGTAAATTCATGAAATATTCACAAAAATCAGTGGAGATCAAGTAAATCTCAAAGAGGTCTATATCATCCTAATTCGACAAATACGTCACTGAGTCCCTCGAATATAAAGAAATATAAAAAGAAAAAAAACAGTTAAGAACTAATTTGTACTTATATTATTTTATCAATAATAGTCTTGTTTCTTCAAACTTGTTTATATGGTTAATTTATTTTTCCTTGTATTTTTGAAGTTTGTTGCAAACACCTAAAATTTATAAAATGGGATGAAAAAAATATCTTCATGAGAAGTTGATTAACTAGAACTACGTCTGAAGAGTCAATATTCTATTGATGTCCTTTGACCAAACAAGTTGGGCAGAGTCTTGAGAAAAAATACTACAAGATAACTAGGATTAAAAATTTCAATTGAAGAATAAATTTAGAATATCAAGATGAGATCAAAATCTGAAGATGAATTTATAAGAAAAATCCTAAAAGATTTATGATAGTCTCACTATTATATACAAATCATTAGACAAATATAGCAAGATATAATTTTACTAAAGATTTTGAAAATAAATATAAGACCGTGAAGACTATATAAGTTTTTCCAACCTTTACTCAGATTATTAATATTCTGAGAGGGTACGACATTTAAAAAGATATAGCAAAAAGAATTTTGTCGATTAAGTGATGACTATTCAAGTCCATAAAATACAAATTTTGTTTGTTAGAGGTAAAAATAACTCTTTCAATTTTAGAGGGAGAGGATATGTACATTCATGTCAAATTTGTGAAAAATCAATCATAATAATGCTATTTTTTGGTTTTATATAGAGCTGTCAAAATGAGGTTGGCCCGTGAGGCCGGCCTAACCTAATCATTATATCAAATGGGGTTGGACTAAATATTTTCAGTCCATTTATGAACAAGGCTTTTTAGCCCGTCCTAATTTGGTCCACCGACCTCATAGGCTCAACCCGTGAGCCTCAAAGGCCAGCTCGTGGCCCGTGAATTTTAAAAATATTTATTATATATTTAATTATTTTTTAAGTAGTATTCTATTTATTAAGATTATGGACAACTTTTACACTTTGTTATCCCATTAGCATATATCCTATTAGATTTATAAGATTAGCCCATTAGTATTTTGTTAAGTTTTTGAACTAACTTGTATAGTTGTGTTGCTGGAAACTTTTAAACCAACTAGTTATAATCATTTACTATTTTGTTTATGTCTAATTTGTTGTTTCTCTTTTTGTTATTTATTTATCTTGTTTGTGACAAAAAATGATCGATGTTTCATAGTCTTTCGAAGAGGTTAATATTGTTCATAGTATAGTTGAAGGGTCGACTCGTCCCAGCGCCCGTCCTAACCCATTTGACTCTCTAACCCATCAGGATTGGGTTGGGTTAGCCTATTTTGACAGCCCTCCTTTCAATCTCAATAAAAAACTTGACAAGAATTTATCGCATCAATAAACGGTAAATCATTAGACAACCATCTTTATATAGAGTGTGCAACAAGCTTGGAGTTGCATTATATCAACATCTAATTGGAAGAGGATGATAAAAGCAACATAATTTAGGATTACAACGTGAAATCCAAACGGTAACATATTCGTGATGGATTAATTCTAATACTATAGTATAATAGATAGTTGTAGGAATAAATAAGAATTACCTATGTGCATTAATTAGTTGACAAGAGAAAACGTGACGAGTAGTATTTAAACTCAATATTGTTCTATAATCTTTTTCAAGGGCACTGCATATGCAAGTATATATGATGGACAAGTCATAAAGCGATAAGTAGAGATCATTCTAAAGACTACTTGTAATTAACTATTTATTAAATTAGTGGTGAAGGTTTGTGTGATAGTGTAAATTATTTTTTAGTCTTGATTTATGAAATATCGATAGATTTTTCCTATATATTTTTGAAAATATTATAATTGAAGCAACTAAAGAAATATTATGAAGTCTTTAAAGCAGAAACGTCAATACACAATTGTTTTGAAAAAATTAAATTAAAAAGCGCACAAAATATTTTTTGTTGGCTCACCGAAAATCGCAATATAAATGATTTGTTAGTCTCGATTCATGTGACATCGACAGACTTTTCCTATATATTTTAGAAGATATTGTAACATTATAATTGAAACAACTAATGAAATATTATGAAGTTGTTGAATCAGACATGTCAATACACAGCTGTCCTGAAAAGATTAAACTAAAAAGCCCATAAATTATTTTTTGTTGGCTCACCGGAGGCTGCAATATAAATTGTTTCTTAGTCTCAATTTATGTAACACCAATAGATTTTTTATCTATATTTTAAAAAAATTATTGCAAAATTATATTGAAGCAACTAAAAAAATATTATAAAGTAATTGAAGCAGACACATCAATACGCAACTTATGAAGTAATTTAAGTAGACATATCAATACACAACTGTCTTTTAAAGATTAAATTAAAAAGTCCACAAAATATCTTTTATTGACTCATGTAATAAAGGTGAAGAAGCAGACAACCGAAGCAAGTAGGACAACCAAAAGCTGCTCAAGCAAACAACTGCGATCAAAAATTACTGTTTTATTCCCTTATTGATAAGTAGTAATCAAACTATTATAATTTATTTATTAATTCAAGCGACTCCGAGAAGCAATATAATGTACACTACTATGACATTATAAAATACAAAAATAAAAACAAAAAGCATAGTTTAAAGAGATGAGACGTCCTAAGATTATGATTGCTAATTTGCTGTCAATCTGTCTAGTTATTCATGAGAATCGAATATACTTTATCTAATTTATTGATTGACAAGGTCAATAACGCTCATAAAAATTTTCTAAATTATTACTCATTTGGTCAAGTTAACATAATATCTATATTCAGAATTTAAAAATGCAATTATATTTTATGTGAAATAATCAAGTAAAAGTGACTTGAGTATATTACTATCCTAAATAGAAGATCCTTCCGCAAGACTCGAGTTCGAGAATAAGCTCTGTTCAATCCTTTATGCAATTTAATTTTTTTTCCCAAGTTCAACTTTATTTTCATAAGTCTATTTAATTTTGGCCCAACAATTAAATAATCAGATAAAAAAATTGAAAGAATTAAAAATTAAAAAAAATACACACATATTAGAACAATGTTTTTTTTTTTTTTTTTACAAAAAAGATAGTGAGCATCCGCCAGTCAAAATAGGAACTAATCAAAGATAGATAAAAATACTAAAATTCGGAAAATATCACTAATAACGTTTATTTGAAGCTTTCAAAAAGTGAGTTTGCAAACTCAATTTTAAAATTTGCCAAAAAAGGTGTATGTTTGAGTTAAATGGGTCAAATTCATTTTCCTCCTT